>CANSGD010000061.1:0-146021 GCA_947645195.1 Patellifolia procumbens
TTGACTCCTTTTATAGATATTAGGTATATTTAAAGCATATGAAGACCTTGGATCAAGCTCATTTCATATCAAAGGTTAAAATTATCATGGTCTCTTACGAGATTTTGTGGTGTATGAACACCTTTCAAATCATTTGATGTGCTTAATTACCTATTTTTTTTACTCCTTTTATAGGTATTAGGTATATGTAAAGCACATGAAGCCCTTGGATTAAACTCATTTCAAATCAAAAGGTTAAAACTATCATAGTCTCTTACGAGATTTTGTGGCGTATAAACACCTTTCAAATCATTTGATGTGCTTAATTACCTATTGTTTTTGACTCCTTTTATAAGTATTAGGTATATGTAAAGCATATGAAGCCCTTGGATCAAACTCATTTCAAATAAAAGGTTCAAACTATCATAGACTCTTACGAGATTTTGTGGTGTATAAACACCTTTCAAATCATTTGATTTGCTTGATTACCTATTGTTTTTGACTCCTTTATATAGGTATTAGGTATATGTAAAGCATATGAATCCCTTTGATCAAACTCATTTCAAATCGAAAGTTAAAACTATCATAGTCTCTTACGAGATTATGTTGTGTATGAACACCTTCAAATCATTTGATGTGCTTAATTTCCTATTGTTTTTACTCATGGAATAGGTATTAGGTATATTAAAATGATATGAAGCCCTTGGATCAATCTCATTTCAAATCAAACGTTAAATATATCAGAGTCTCTTACGAGATTTTGTGGTGTGTGAACACCTTTCAAATCATTTGATGTGCTTAATTACCTATTGTTTAAAAAATCATTTAATAGGTATTAGGTATATTTAAAGTATATGAAGCCCTTGGATCAAACTCATTTCAAATCAAAGGTTACAACTATCTCCGTAGTCTCTTACGAGATTTTGTGGTGTATGAACACCTTTCAAATCATTTAATGTGCTTAATTACCGATTGTTTTTACTCCTTGAATAGGTATTGGGTAGTTTTAAAGCATATGAAGACCTTGGATCAAACTCATTTCAAATCAAAGGTTAAAATTATCATAGTCTATTACGAGATTTTGTGGTGTATGAACACCTTTCAAATCATTTGAGTGCTTAATTACCTATTTTTTTTCTACTCCTTTTATGGGTATTAGGTATATGTAAAGCATATGAAGCCCTTGGATCAAACTTCATTTCAAAATAAAAGGTTCAAACTATCATAGACTCTTACGAGATTTTGAGGGTGTATGAACACCTTTCAAATCATTTGATTTGCTTGATTACCTATTGTTTTTGACTCCTTATATAGGTATTAGGTATATGTAAAGCATATGAATCCGTTTGATCAAACTCATTTCAAATCGAAAGTTAAAACTATCATAGTCTCTTACGAGATTATGTTGTGTATGAACACCTTCAAATCATTTGATGTGCTTAATTTCCTATTGTTTTTGACTCCTTGAATAGGTATTAGGTATATTTAAATGATATGAAGCCCTTGGATCAATCTCATTTCAAATCAAACGTTAAATATATCAGAGTCTCTTACGAGATTTTGTGGTGTCTGAACACCTTTCAAATCATTTGATGTGCTCAATTACCTATTGTTTTAAAATTATTTAATAGGTATTAGGTATATTTAAATCACATCAAGCCCTCTAATCAAACTCATTTCAAATCAAATGTTAAAACTATCATAGTCTCTTACGAGATTTTGTGGCGTATGAGCACATTTGAAACCATTTGATGTGCTTAATTACCTATTGTTTTTTACTCCTTTTATAGGTATTAGGTATATGTAAAGCATATGAAGCCCTTGGATCAAACTCATTTCAAATCAAAGGTTAAAACTATCATAGTCTCTTACGAGATTTTGTGTTGTATGAACACCTTTCAAATCATTTAATGTTCTTAATTAGCTATTGTTTTCGATTCCTTTCAATAGGTATTAGGTATATGTAATGCATATGAAGCCCTTGGATCAAACTCATTTCAAATCAAATGTTAAAACTATCATAGTCTCTTACGAGATTTTGTGGCGTATGAGCACATTTGAAACCATTTGATGTGCTTAATTACCTATTGTTTTTTACTCCTTTTATAGGTATTAGGTATATGTAAAGCATATGAAGCCCTTGGATCAAACTCATTTCAAATCAAAGGTTAAAACTATCATAGTCTCTTATGAGATTTTGTGGTTTATGAACACCTCTCAAATCATTTGATTTGCTGAATGAGCTATTGTTTTTATTCCTTTTATAGGTATTAGATATATGTGAAGAATATGAAGCCCTTTTTCAAACTCATTTCAAATTAAAGGTTAAAACTATCATAGTCTCTTACGAGATTTTATGGTTTATCAACACCTTTTAAATCATTTGATGTGCTTAATTAGCTATTGTTTTTTATTCCTTTTTTAGGTATTAGGTATATGTAAAGCATATGAAGCCATTGGATCAAACTCATTTCAAATCAAAGGTTAAAACTATCATAGTCTCTTACGAGATTTTTGATGTATGAACACCTTTCAAATCATTTGATGTGCTTAATTAGCTATTGTTTACGATTACTTTTATAGGTGTTAGGTATATGTAAAGCATGTAAGCCTCTTGGATCAAACTCATTTCAAATCAAAGTTTAAAACTATCGGTAGTCTCATACGAGATTTTGTTGCGTATGAACACCTTTAAATCATTTGATGTGCTTAATTACCTATTGTTTTTTACTCCTTTAATGGGTATTAGGTATATGTAAAGCATATGAAGCCCTTGGATCAAACTCATTTCAAATCAAAGGTTAAGACTATCATAGTCTCTTACGAGATTTTGTGGTGTATGGACACCTTTCAAATCACTTGAGGTGCTTAATTACCTATTGTTTTTGACTCCTTTGATAGGTATTAGGTATATTTAAAGCATATGAAGACCTTGGATCAAACTCATTTCAAATCAAAGGTTAAAATTATCATAGTCTCTTACGAGATTTTGTGATGTATGAACACCTTTCAAATCATTTAATGTTCTTAATTAGCTATTGTTATTTATTCATTTCATAGGTATTAGGTATATGTAAAGCATATGAAGCCCTTGGATCAAACTCATTTCAAATCAAAAGTTAAAACTATCATAGTTTCTTACGAGATTTTGTGGTGTGTGAACACCTTTCAAATCTCTTGATGTGCTTAATTACCTATTGTTTTTGACTCCTTTTAAATGTATTAATTATATTTAAAGCATATGAAGCCCTTGGATCAAACTCATTTCAAATCAAAGGTTAAAACTAGCATAGTCTCTTAAGAGATTTTGTGGCGTATGAACACCTTTCAAACCATTTGATGTGCTTAATTACCTATTGTTTTTGACTCCTTGAATAGATATTAGGTATATTTAAATCATATCAAGCCCTTGGATCAAACTCTTTTCAAATCAAAGGTTAAAACTATCATAGTCTCTTACGAGAATTTGTGGTGTATGAACACCTTTCAAATCATTTGATGTGATTAATTACCTATTGTTTTGACTCCTTTAATAGGTATTAGGTATATGTAAAGCGTATGAAGCCCTTGGATCAAACTCATTTCAAATAAAAGGTTCAAACTATCATAGACTCTTACGAGATTTTGTGGTGTATGAACACCTTTCAAATCATTTGATTTGCTTGATTACCTATTGTTTTTGACTCCTTGTATAGGTATTAGGTATATGTAAAGCATATGAATCCCTTTGATCAAACTCATTTCAAATCGAAAGTTAAAACTATCATAGTCTCTTACGAGATTATGTTGTGTATGAACACCTTCAAATCATTTGATGTGCTTAATTTCCTATTGTTTTTGACTCCTTGAATAGGTATTAGGTATATTTAAATGATATGAAGCCCTTGGATCAATCTCATTTCAAATCAAACGTTAAATATATCAGAGTCTCTTACGAGATTTTGTGGTGTGTGAACACCTTTCAAATCATTTGATGTGCTCAATTACCTATTGTTTTAAAATCATTTAATAGGTATTAGGTATATTTAAAGAATATGAAGCCCTTGGATCAAACTCATTTCAAATCAAAGTTAAAACTATCATAGTCTCTTACGAGATTTTGTGGTGTATGAACACCTTTCAAATCATTTGATGTGCTTAATTACCTATTGTTTTTGACTCCTTTAATAGGTATTAGGTATATGTAAAGCATATGAAGCCCTTGGATCAAACTCATTTCAAATCAAAGGTTAAAACTATCATAGTCTCTTACGAGATTTTGTGGTGTATGAACACCTTTCAAATCACTTGATTTGCTTAATTACCTATTGTTTTTTACTCCTTTTATAGGTATTAGGTATATTTAAAGCATATGAAGACCTTGGATCAAACTCATTTCAAATCAAAGGTTAAAATTATCATAGTCTGTTACGAGATTTTGTGGTGTATGAAAACCTTTCAAATCATTTGATGTGCTTAATTACCTATTTTTTTACTCCTTTTATAGGTATTAGGTATATGTAAAGCATATGAAGCCCTTATTGAACTCATTTCAAATCAAAGGTTAAAACTATCATAGTCTCTTCCGAGATTTGTGGCGTATGAACACCTTTCAAATCATTTGATGTGCTTAATTACCTATTGTTTTGACTCCTTTAATAGGTAGGTGTGGTAAAGCATATGAAGCCCTTGGATCAAACTCATTTCAAATAAAAGGTTCAAACTATCATAGACTCTTACAAGATTTTGTGGTGTATGAACACCTTTCAAATCATTTGATTTGCTTGATTACCTATTGTTTTTGACTCCTTATATAGGTATTAGGTATATGTAAAGCATATGAATCCCTTTGATCAAACTCATTTCAAATCGAAAGTTAAAACTATCATAGTCTCTTACGAGATTATGTTGTGTATGAACACCTTCAAATCATTTGATGTGCTTAATTTCCTATTGTTTTTGACTCTTTGAATAGGTATTAGGTATATTTAAATGATATGAAGCCCTTGGATCAATCTCATTTCAAATCAAACGTTAAATATATCAGAGTCTCTTACGAGATTTTTGTGGTGTGTGAACACCTTTCAAATCATTTGATGTGCTCAATTACCTATTGTTTTAAAATCATTTAATAGGTATTAGGTATATTTAAAGAATATGAAGCCCTTGGATCAAACTCATTTCAAATCAAAGGTTAAAACTATCATAGTCTCTTACGAGATTTTGTGGTGTATGAACACCTTTCAAATCATTTGATGTGCTTAATTACCTATTGTTTTTTACTCCTTAAATAGGTATTAGGTATATTTAAATCACATCAAGCCCTCTAATCAAACTCATTTCAAATCAAATGTTAAAACTATCATAGTCTCTTACGAGATTTTATTGTGTATGAACACCTTTCAAATCATTTGATGTTGTTAATTAGCTATTGTTTTTTATTCCTTTTATAGGTATTAGATATGTAAAGCATATGAAGCCCTTTGATCAAACTCTTTTCAAATCAAAGGTTAAAACTATCATAGTCTCTTTGGAATTTGTGGTGTATGAACACCTTTCAAATCATTTGATGTTGTTAGTTAGCTATTGTTTTTGATTCCTTTTATATGTATTAGGTATATGTAAAGCCTATGAAGCCCTTGGATCAAACTCATTTCAAATCAAAGGTTAAAACTATCATGGTCTCTTACGAGATTTTTTGATGTATGAACACCTTTCAAATCATTTGATGTGCTTAATTAGCTATAGTTTACGATTACTTTTATAAGTGTTAGGTATATGTAAAGCATATGAAGCCCTTGGATCAAACTCATTTCAAATCAAAGTTTAAAACTATCGTAGTCTCATACGAGATTTTGTAGCGTATGAACTACTTTCAAATCATTTGATGTGCTTAATTACCTATTGTTTTTGACTCCTTTAATAGGTATTAGGTATATGTAAAGCATATGAAGCCCTTGGATCAAACTCATTTCAAATCAAAGGTTAAAACTATCATAGTCTCTTACGAGATTTTGTGGTGTATGAACACCTTTCAAATCACTTGATTTGCTTAATTACCTATTGTTTTTTACTCCTTTTATAGGTATTAGGTATATTTAAAGCATATGAAGACCTTGGATCAAACTCATTTCAAATCAAAGGTTAAAATTATCATAGTCTGTTACGAGATTTTGTGGTGTATGAACACCTTTCAAATCATTTGATGTGCTTAATTACCTATTTTTTTTACTCCTTTTATAGGTATTAGGTATATGTAAAGCATATGAAGCCCTTGGATTGAACTCATTTCAAATCAAAGGTTAAAACTATCATAGTCTCTTCCGAGATTTTGTGGCGTATGAACACCTTTCAAATCATTTGATGTGCTTAATTACCTATTGTTTTGACTCCTTTAATAGGTATTAGGTATAGGTAAAGCATATGAAGCCCTTGGATCAAACTCATTTCAAATAAAAGGTTCAAACTATCATAGACTCTTACAAGATTTTGTGGTGTATGAACACCTTTCAAATCATTTGATTTGCTTGATTACCTATTGTTTTTGACTCCTTATATAGGTATTAGGTATATGTAAAGCATATGAATCCCTTTGATCAAACTCATTTCAAATCGAAAGTTAAAACTATCATAGTCTCTTACGAGATTATGTTGTGTATGAACACCTTCAAATCATTTGATGTGCTTAATTTCCTATTGTTTTTGACTCTTTGAATAGGTATTAGGTATATTTAAATGATATGAAGCCCTTGGATCAATCTCATTTCAAATCAAACGTTAAATATATCAGAGTCTCTTACGAGATTTTGTGGTGTGTGAACACCTTTCAAATCATTTGATGTGCTCAATTACCTATTGTTTTAAAATCATTTAATAGGTATTAGGTATATTTAAAGAATATGAAGCCCTTGGATCAAACTCATTTCAAATCAAAGGTTAAAACTATCATAGTCTCTTACGAGATTTTGTGGTGTATGAACACCTTTCAAATCATTTGATGTGCTTAATTACCTATTGTTTTTTACTCCTTAAATAGGTATTAGGTATATTTAAATCACATCAAGCCCTCTAATCAAACTCATTTCAAATCAAATGTTAAAACTATCATAGTCTCTTACGAGATTTTATTGTGTATGAACACCTTTCAAATCATTTGATGTTGTTAATTAGCTATTGTTTTTTATTCCTTTTATAGGTATTAGATATGTAAAGCATATGAAGCCCTTTGATCAAACTCTTTTCAAATCAAAGGTTAAAACTATCATAGTCTCTTTCGGGAATTTGTGGTGTATGAACACCTTTCAAATCATTTGATGTTGTTAGTTAGCTATTGTTTTTGATTCCTTTTATATGTATTAGGTATATGTAAAGCCTATGAAGCCCTTGGATCAAACTCATTTCAAATCAAAGGTTAAAACTATCATGGTCTCTTACGAGATTTTTTGATGTATGAACACCTTTCAAATCATTTGATGTGCTTAATTAGCTATAGTTTACGATTACTTTTATAAGTGTTAGGTATATGTAAAGCATATGAAGCCCTTGGATCAAACTCATTTCAAATCAAAGTTTAAAACTATCGTAGTCTCATACGAGATTTTGTAGCGTATGAACTACTTTCAAATCATTTGATGTGCTTAATTACCTATTGTTTTTGACTCCTTTAATAGGTATTAGGTATATGTAAAGCATATGAAGCCCTTGGATCAAACTCATTTCAAATCAAAGGTTAAAACTATCATAGTCTCTTACGAGATTTTGTGGTGTATGAACACCTTTCAAATCACTTGATTTGTTAAGTACCTATTGTTTTTTACTCCTTTTATAGGTATTAGGTATATTTAAAGCATATGAAGACCTTGGATCAAACTCATTTCAAATCAAAGGTTAAAATTATCATAGTCCGTTACGAGATTTTGTGGTGTATGAACACCTTTCAAATCATTTGATGTGCTTAATTACCTATTGTTTTTTACTCCTTTTATAGGTATTAGGTATATGTAAAGCATATGAAGCCCTTGGATTGAACTCATTTCAAATCAAAGGTTAAAACTATCATAGTCTCTTCCGAGATTTTTGTGGCGTATGAACACCTTTCAAATCATTTGATGTGCTTAATTACCTATTGTTTTTGACTCCTTTAATAGGTATAGGTATAGGTAAAGCATATGAAGCCCTTGGATCAAACTCATTTCAAATAAAAGGTTCAAACTATCATAGACTCTTACAAGATTTTGTGGTGTATGAACACCTTTCAAATCATTTGATTTGCTTGATTACCTATTGTTTTTGACTCCTTATATAGGTATTAGGTATATGTAAAGCATATGAAGCCCTTTGATCAAACTCATTTCAAATCGAAAGTTAAAACTATCATAGTCTCTTACGAGATTATGTGGTGTATGAACACCTTTCAAATCATTTGATGTGCTTAATTTCCTATTGTTTTTGACTCCTTTGAATAGGTATTAGGTATATTTAAATGATATGAAGCCCTTGTATCAATCTCATTTCAAATCAAACGTTAAATATATCAGAGTCTCTTACGAGATTTTGTGGTGTGTGAACACCTTTCAAATCATTTGATGTGCTTAATTTCCTATTGTTTTAAAATCTTTTAATAGGTATTAGGTATATTTAAAGTATATGAAGCCCCTTGGATCAAACTCATTTCAAATCAAAGGTTAAATATATCAGAGTCTCTTATGAGATTTTGTGGTGTATGAACACCTTTCAAATCATTTGATGTGATTAATTACCTATTGTTTTACTCCTTAAATAGGTATTAGGTATATTTAAATCACATCAACCCCTCTAATCAAACTCATTTCAAATCAAATGTTAAAACTATCATAGTCTCTTACGAGATTTGGTGGTGTATGAACACCTTTCAAATCATTTGATGTTGTTAATTAGCTATTGTTTTTGATTCCTTTATATAGGTATTAGGTATATGTAAAGCATATGAAGCCCTTTAATCAAACTCATTTCAAATTAAAGAGTTAAAACTCTCATAGTCTCTTACGAGATTTTGTGGTGTATCAACACCTTTCAAATCATTTGATGTGCTTAATTAGCTATTGTTTTTATTCCTTTAATATGTATTAGGTAAATCTAAAGCATATGAAGCCCTTGGATCAAACTCATTTCAAATCAAAGGTTAAAACTATCATAGTCTCTTACGAGATTTTGTTTTGTATGAACACCTTTCAAATCATTTAACGTTCTTAATTAGCTATTGTTTTTGATTCCTTTAATAGGTATTAGGTAAATGTAAAGCATATGAAGCCCTTGGATCAAACTCATTTCCAATCAAATGTTAAAACTATCATAGTCTCTTACGAGATTTTGTGGCGTATGAACACCTTTGAAACCATTTAACTGTTCTTAATTAGCTATTTGTTTTTTTACTCCTTTTATAGGTATTAGGTAAATATAAAGCATATGAAGCCCTTGGATCAAACTCATTTCCAATCAAAGGTTAAAACTATCATAGTCTGTTACGAGATTTTGTGGTTTATGAACACCTTTCAAACCATTTGATTTGCTGAAAGAGCTATTGTTTTTTACCCCTTTTATAGGTATTAGGTATATATAAAGCATATGAAGCCCTTGGATCAAACTCATTTCAAATCAAAGGTTAAAACTATCATAGTCTGTTATGAGATTTTGTGGTGTATGAACACCTTTCAAATCATTTGATTTGCTGAAAGAGCTATTGTTTTTTATTCCTTTAATATAGGTATTAGATATATGTGAAGCATATGAAGCCCTTGGATCAAACTCATTTCAAATTAAAGGTTAAAACTATCATAGTCTCTTACGAGATTTTGTGGTGTATGAACACCTTTCAAATCATTTGATGTGCTTAATAAGCTATTGTTTTTATTCCTTTAATAGGTATTAGGTACATGTAAAGCATATGAAGCCCCTTGGATCAAACCCATTTCAAATCAAAGGTTAAAACTATCATAGTCACTTACGAAATTTCTGGTTTATGAACACTTTTCAAATCATTTGATGTGCTTAATAAGCTATTGTTTTGGATTCCTTTTTTAGGTGATAGGTATATGTAAAGCATATGAAGCCCTTGGATCAAACTCATTTCAAATAAAAGGTTAAAACTATCATAGTCTCTTACGAGATTTTTTGATGTATGAACACCTTTCAAATCATTTGATGTGCTTAATTAGCTATTATTTACGATTACTTTTATAGGTGTTGGTCTAGGTAAAGCATAAGCCCTTGGATCAACTCATTTCAAATAAAAGTTTAAAACTATGTAGTCTCATACGAGATTTGTATGCGTTTACAGTCATTAGTGTGCTAATTACCTATTGTTTTGACTCCTTTAATGGGTATTAGGTATATGTAAAGCATATGAAGCCCTTGGATCAAACTCATTTCAAATCAAAGGTTAAAACTATCATAGTCTCTTATGAGATTGTGTGGTGTATGAACACCTTTCAAATCACTTGAGGTGCTTAATTACCTATTGTTTTTGAATCCTTTTATAGGTATTAGGTATATTTAAAGCATATGAAGACCTTGGATCAAACTCATTTCAAATCAAAGGTTAAAATTATCATAGTCTCTTACGAGATTTTGTGATGTATGAACACCTTTCAAATCATTTAATGTTCTTAATTAGCTATTGTTATTTATTCCTTTCATAGGTATTAGGTATATGTAAAGCATATGAAGCCCTTGGATCAAACTCATTTCAAATCAAAAGTTAAAACTATCATAGTTTCTTACGAGATTTTGTGGTGTATGAACACCTTTCAAATCTCTTGATGTGCTTAATTACCTATTGTTTTTGACTCCTTTTAAATGTATTAATTATATTTAAAGCATATGAAGCCCTTGGATCAAACTCATTTCAAATCAAAGGTTAAAACTATCATAGTCTCTTAAGAGATTTGTGGCGTATGAACACCTTTCAAACCATTTGATATGCTTAATTACCTATTGTTTTTGACTCCTTGAATAGATATTAGGTATATTTAAATCATATCAAGCCCTTGGATCAAACTCTTTTTAAATCAAAGGTTAAAACTATCATAGTCTCTTACGAGAATTTGTGGTGTATGAACACCTTTCAAATCATTTGATGTTGTTAGTTAGCTATTGTTTTTGATTCCTTTTATATGTATTAGGTATATGTAAAGCATATGAAGCCCTTGGATCAAACTCATTTCAAATCAAAGGTTAAAACTATCGTAGTCTCTTACGAGATTTTTTCATGTATGAACACCTTTCAAATCATTTGATGTGCTTAATTAGCTATTGTTTACGATTACTTTTAATGTGTTAGGTATAGGTAAAGCATATGAAGCCCTTGGCTCAAACTCATTTCAAATCAAAGTTTAAAACTATCGTAGTCTCATACGAGATTTTGTTGCGTATGAACTACTTTCAAATCATTTGATGTTCTTAATTACCTTTTTTTTTTACTCCTTTAATAGGTATTAGGTATATGTAAAGCATATGAAGCCCTTGGATCAAACTCATTTCAAATCAAAGGTTAAAACTATCATAGTCTCTTACGAGATTTTGTGGTGTATGAACACCTTTCAAATCACTTGATGTGCTTAATTACCTATTGTTTTTTACTCCTTTTATAGGTATTAGGTATATTTAAAGCATATGAAGACCTTGGATAAAACTCATTTCAAATCAAAGGTTAAAATTATCATAGTCTCTTACGAGATTTTGTGGTGTATGAACACCTTTCAAATCATTTAATGTGCTTAATTACCTATTCTTTTTACTCCTTTTATAGGTATTAGGTATATGTAAAGCATATGAAGCCCTTGGATTAAACTTCATTCAAATCAAAGGTTAAAACTATCATAGTCTCTTACGAGATTTTGTGGCGTATGAACACCTTTCAAATCATTTGATGTTCTTAACTACCTATTGTTTTTGACTCCTTTAATAGGTATTAGGTATATGTAAAGCATATGAAGCCCTTGGATCATACTCATTTCAAATCAAAGGTTCAAACTATCGTAGACTCTTACGAGATTTTGTGGTGTATGAACACCTTTCAAATCATTTGATTTGCTTGATTACCTATTGTTTTTGACTCCTTATATAGGTATTAGGTATATGTAAAGCATATGAATCCCTTTGATCAAACTCATTTCAAATCGAAAGTTAAAACTATCATAGTCTCTTACGAGATTATGTAGTGTATGAACACCTTCAAATCATTTGATGTGCTTAATTTCCTATTGTTTTTGACTCCTTGAATAAGTATTAGGTATATTTAAATGATATGAAGCCCTTGGATCAATCTCATTTCAAATCAAACGTTAAATATATCAGAGTCTATTACGAGATTTTGTGGTGTGTGAACACTTTTCAAATCATTTGATGTGCTTAATTACCTACTGTTTTAAAATTATTTAATAGGTATTAGGTATATTTAAAGTATATGAAGCCCTTGGAGCAAACTCATTTCAAATCAAAGGGTTAAAACTATCATAGTCTCTTACGAGATTTTGTGGTGTATGAACACCTTTCAAATCATTTGATGTGCTTAATTACCTATTGTTTTTTACTCCTTGAATAGGTATTAGGTATATTTAAATCATATCAAGCCCTCTAATGAAACTCATTTCAAATCAAATGTTAAAACTATCATAGTCTCTTACGAGATTTTGTGGTGTATGAACACCTTTCAAATCACTTCATGTGCTTAATTACCTATTGTTTTTGACTCCTTTTATAGGTATTAGGTATAATTAAAGCATATGAAGACCTTGGATCAAACTCATTTCAAATCAAAGGTTAAAATTATCATAGTCTCTTACGAGATTTTGTGGTGTATGAACATCTTTCAAATCATTTGATTTGCTTGATTACCTATTGTTTTTGACTCCTTATATAGGTATTAGGTATATGTAAAGCATATGAATCCCTTTGATCAAACTCATTTCAAATCGAAAGTTAAAACTATCATAGTCACTTACGAGATTATGATGTGTATGAACACCTTCAAATCATTTGATGTCCTTAATTTCCTATTGTTTTTTACTCCTTGAATAGGTATTAGGTATATTTAAATGATATGAAGCCCTTGGATCAATCTCATTTCAAAGCAAACGTTAAATATATCACAGTCTCTTACGAGATTTTGTGGTGTGTGAACACCTTTCAAATCATTTGATGAGCTTAATTACCTATTGTTTTAAACTCATTTAATAGGTATTAGGTATATTTAAAGTATATGAAGCCCTTGGATCAAACTCATTTCAAATCAAAGGTTCAAACTATCATAGTCTCTTACGAGATTTTGTGGTGTATGAACACCTTTGAAATCATTTGATGTGCTTAATTACCTATTGTTTTTTACTCCTTGATTAGGTATTAGGTATATTTAAATCATATCAAGCCCTCTGATCAAACTCATTTCAAATCAAATGTTAAAACTATCATAGTCTCTTACGAGATTTTGTGGTGTATGAAAACCTTTCAAATCATTTGATGTTCTTAATTAGCTATTGTTTTTGATTCCTTTTATAGGAATTAGATATGTAAAGCATATGAAGCCCTTTGATCAAACTCATTTCAAATTAAAGGTTAAAACTATCATAGTCTCTTACGAGATTTTGTGGTGTTTGAACAACTTTTAAATCATTTGATTTGCTTGATTACCTATTGTTTTTGACTCCTTATATAGGTATTAGGTATATGTAAAGCATATGAATCCCTTTGATCAAACTCATTTCAAATCGAAAGTTAAAACTATCATAGTCTCTTACGAGATTATGTTGTGTATGAACACCTTCAAATCATTTGATGTGCTTTATTTCCTATTGTTTTTGACTCCTTGAATAAGTATTAGGTATATTTAAATGATATGAAGCCCTTGGATCAATCTCATTTCAAATCAAACGTTAAATATATCAGAGTCTTTTACGAGAATTTGTGGTGTGTGAACACCTTTCAAATCATTTGATGTGCTTAATTACCTATTGTTTTAAAATTATTTAATATGTATTAGGTATATGTAAAGCATATGAAGCCCTTGGATCAAACTCATTTCAAATCAAAGGTTCAAACTATCATAGACTCTTACGAGATTTTGTGGTGTATGAACACCTTTCAATTAATTTGATTTGCTTGATTACCTATTATTTTTGACTCCTTATATAGGTATTAGGTATATGTAAAGCATATGAATCCCTTTGATCAAACTAATTTCAAATCGAAAGTTAAAACTATCATAGTCTCTTACGAGATTATGTTGTGTATGAACACCTTCAAATCATTTGATGTTCTTAATTTCCTATTTTTTTGACTCCTTGAATAAGTATTAGGTATATTTAAATGATATGAAGCCCTTGGATCAATCTCATTTCAAATCAAACGTTAAATACATCAGAGTCTCTTACGAGATTTTGTGGTGTGTGAACACTTTTCAAATCATTTGATGTGCTTAATTACCTATTGTTTTAAAATTATTTTATAGGTATTAGGTATATTTAAAGTATATGAAGCCCTTGGAGCAAACTCATTTCAAATCATTTGATGTGCTTCATTATCTTTTGTTTTTTACTCCTTGAATAGGTATTAGGTATATTTAAATCATATCAAGCCCTCTAATCAAACTCATTTCAAATCAAATGTTAAAACTATCATAGTCTCTTACGAGATTTTGTGGTGTATGAACACCTTTCAAATCACTTGATGTGCTTAATTACCTACTGTTTTTAACTCCTTTTATAGGTATTAGGTATATTTAAAGCATATGAAGACCTTGGATCAAACTCATTTCAAATCAAAGGTTAAAATTATCATAGTCTCTTACGAGATTTTGTGATGTATGAACACCTTTAAAATCATTTAATGTTCTTAATTAGGTATTGTTATTTATTCCTTTCATAGGTATTAGGTATATGTAAAGCATATGAAGCCCTTGGATCAAACTCATTTCAAATCAAAAGTTAAAACTATCAAAGTTTCTTACGAGATTTTGTGGTGTATGAACACCTATCAAATCTCTTGATGTGCTTAATTACCTATTGTTTTTGACTCCTTTTAAATGTATTAATTATATTTAAAGCATATGAAGCCCTTGGATCAAACTCATTTTAAATCAAAGATTAAAACAATCATAGTCTCTTACGAGATTTTGTGGCGTAAGAACACCTTTCAAACCATTTAATGTGCGTAATTACCTATTGTTTTTGAATCCTTGAATAGATATTAGGTATATTTAAATCATATCAAGCCCTTGGATCAAACTCTTTTCAAATCAAAGGTTAAAACTATCATAGTCTCTTACGAGAATTTGTGGTGTATGAACACCTTTCAAATCATTTGATGTTGTTAGTTAGCTATTGTTTTTGATTCCTTTTATATGTATTAGGTATATGTAAAGCATATGAAGCCCTTGGATCAAACTCATTTCAAATCAAAGGTTAAAACTATCATAGTCTCCTACGAGATATTTTGATGTATGAACACCTTTCAAATCATTTGATGTGCTTAATTAGCTATTGTTTACGATTACTTTTATAAGTGTTAGGTATATGTAAAGAATATGAAGCCCTTGGCTCAAACTCATTTCAAATCAAAGTTTAAAACTATCGTAGTCTCATACGAGATTTTGTGGCGTATGAACTACTTTCAAATCATTTGATGTGCTTAATTACCTTTTTTTTTTTACTCCTTTAATAGGTATTAGGTATATGTAAAGCATATGAAGCCCTTGGATCAAACTCATTTCAAATCAAAGATTAAAACTATCATAGTCTCTTACGAGATTTTGTGGTGTATGAACACCTTTCAAATCACTTGATGTGCTTAATTACGTATTGTTTTTTACTCCTTTTATAGGTATTAGGTATATTTAAAGCATATGAATACCTTGGATCAAACTCATTTCAAATCAAAGGTTAAAATTATCATAGTCTCTTACGATATTTTGTGGTGTATGAACACCTTTCAAATCATTTAATGTGCTTAATTACCTTTTTTTTTTACTCCTTTTATAGGTATTAGGTATATGTAAAGCATATTAAGCCCTTGGATTAAACTCATTTCAAATCAAAGGTTCAAACTATCATAGACTCTTACGAGATTTTGTGGTGTATGAACACCTTTCAAATCATTTGATTTGCTAGATTACCTATTGTTTTTGACTCCTTATATAGGTATTAGGTATATGTAAAGCATATGAATCCCTTTGATCAAACTCATTTCAAATCGAAAGTTAAAACTATCATAGTCACTTACGAGATTATGATGTGTATGAACACCTTCAAATCATTTGATGTGCTTAATTTCCTATTGTTTTTTACTCCTTGAATAGGTATTAGGTATATTTAAATGATATGAAGCCCTTGGATCAATCTCATTTCAAAGCAAACGTTAAATATATCACAGTCTCTTACGAGATTTTGTGGTGTGTGAACACCTTTCAAATCATTTGATGAGCTTAATTACCTATTGTTTTAAACTCATTTAATAGGTATTAGGTATATTTAAAGTATATGAAGCCCTTGGATCAAACTCATTTCAAATCAAAGGTTAAAACTATCATAGTCTCTTACGAGATTTTGTGGTGTATGAACACCTTTCAAATCATTTGATGTGCTTAATTACCTATTGTTTTTTACTCCTTGATTAGGTATTAGGTATATTTAAATCATATCAAGCCCTCTGATCAAACTCATTTCAAATCAAATGTTAAAACTATCATAGTCTCTTACGAGATTTTGTGGTGTATGAACACCTTTCAAATCATTTGATGAGCTTAATTACCTATTATTTTAAACTCATTTAATAGGTATTAGTTATATTTAAAGTATATGAAGCCCTTGGATCAAACTCATTTCAAATCAAAGGTTAAAACTATCATAGTCTCTTACGAGATTTTGTGGTGTATGAACACCTTTCAAATCATTTGATGTGCTTAATTACCTATTGTTTTTTACTCCTTGATTAGGTATTAGGTATATTTAAATCATATCAAGCCCTCTGATCAAACTCATTTCAAATCAAATGTTAAAACTATCATAGTCTCTTACGAGATTTTGTGGTGTATGAACACCTTTCAAATCATTTGATGTTCTTAATTAGCTATTGTTTTTGATTCCTTTTATAGGAATTAGATATGTAAAGCATATGAAGCCCTTTGATCAAACTCATTTCAAATTAAAGGTTAAAACTATAATAGTCTCTTACGAGATTTTGTGGTGTTTGAACACCTTTCAAATCATTTGATTTGCTTGATTACCTATTGTTTTTGACTCCTTATATAGGTATTAGGTATATGTAAAGCATATGAATCCCTTTGATCAAACTCATTTCAAATCGAAAGTTAAAACTATCATAGTCTCTTACGAGATTATGTTGTGTATAAACACCTTCAAATCATTTGATGTGCTTATTTTCCTATTGTTTTTGACTCCTTGAATAAGTATTAGGTATATTTAAATGATATGAAGCCCTTGGATAAATCTCATTTCAAATCAAACGTTAAATGTATCAGAGTCTCTTACGAGATTTTGTGGTGTGTGAACACCTTTCAAATCATTTGATGTGCTTAATTACCTATTGTTTTAAAATCATTTAATATGTATTAGGTATATGTAAAGCATATGAAGCCCTTGGATCAAACTCATTTCAAATCAAAGGTTCAAACTATCATAGACTCTTACGAGATTTTGTGGTGTATGAACACCTTTCAAATCATTTGATTTGCTTGATTACCTATTTTTTTGACTCCTTATATAGGTATTAGGTATATGTAAAGCATATGAATCCCTTTGATCAAACTCATTTCAAATCGAAAGTTAAAACTATCATAGTCTCTTACGAGATTATGTTGTGTATGAACACCTTCAAATCATTTGATGTTCTTAATTTCTTATTGTTTTTGACTCCTTCAATAAGTATTAGGTATATTTAAATGATATGAAGCCCTTGGATCAATCTCATTTCAAATCAAACGTTAAATATATCAGAGTCTCTTACGAGATTTTGTGGTGTGTGAACACTTTTCAAATCATTTGATGTGCTTAATTACCTATTGTTTTAAAATCATTTAATAGGTATTAGGTATATTTAAAGTATATGAAGCCCTTGAAGCAAACACATTTCAAATCAAAGGTTAAAACTATCATAGTCTCTTACGAGATTTTGTGGTGTATGAACACCTTTCAAATCATTTGATGTGCTTAATTACCTATTGTTTTTTACTCCTTGAATAGGTATTAGGTATATTTAAATCATATCAAGCCCTCTAATCAAACTCATTTCAAATCAAATGTTAAAACTATCATAGTCTCTTGCGAGATTTTGTGGTGTATGAACACCTTTCAAATCACTTGATGTGCTTAATTACCTACTGTTTTTGACTCCTTTTATAGGTATTAGGTATATTTAAAGCATATGAAGACCTTGGATCAAAGTCATTTCAAATCAAATTAAAATTATCATAGTCTCTTACGAGATTTTGTGGTGTATGAACACCTTTCAAATCATTTGATTTACTTGATTACCTATTTTTTTTGACTCCTTATATAGGTATTAGGTATATGTAAAGCATATGAATCCCTTTGATCAAACTCATTTCAAATCGAAAGTTAAAACTATCATAGTCTCTTACGAGATTATGTTGTGTATGAACACCTTCAAATCATTTGATGTGCTTAATTTCCTATTGTTTTTTACTCCTTGAATAGGTATTAGGTATATTTAAATGATATGAAGCCCTGGATCAATCTCATTTCAAATCAAACGTTAAATATATCAGAGTCTCTTACGAGATTTTGTAGTGTGTGAACACCTTTCAAATCATTTGATGTGCTTAATTACCTATTGTTTTAAACTCATTTAATAGGTATTAGGTATATTTAAAGTATATGAAGCGCTTGGAGCAAACTCATTTCAAATCAAAGGTTAAAACTATCATAGTCTCTTACGAGATTTTGTGGTGTATGAACACCTTTCAAATCATTTGATGTGCTTAATTACCTATTGTTTTTTACTCCTTGAATAGGTATTAGGTATATTTAAATCATATCAAGCCCTCTAATAAAACTCATTTCAAATCAAATGTTAAAACTATCATAGTCTCTTACGAGATTTTGTGGTGTATGAACACCTTTCAAATCACTTTATGTGCTTAATTACCTATTGTTTTTGACTCCTTATATAGGTATTAGGTATATTTAAAGCATATGAAGACCTTGGATCAAACTCATTTCAAATCAAAGGTTAAAATTATCATAGTCTCTTACGAGATTTTGTGGTGTATGAACACCTTTCAAATCATTTGATTTGCTTGATTACCTATTGTTTTTTACTCCTTATATAGGTATTAGGTATATGTAAAGCATATGAATCCCTTTGATCAAACTCATTTCAAATAGAAAGTTAAAACTATTATAGTCTCTTACGAGATTATGTTGTGTATGAACACCTTCAAATCATTTGATGTGCTTAATTTCCTATTGTTTTTTACTCCTTGAATAGGTATTAGGTATATTTAAATGATATGAAGCCCTTGGATCAATCTCATTTCAAATCAAACGTTAAATATATCAGAGTCTCTTACGAGATTTTGTGGTGTGTGAACACTTTTCAAATCATTTGATGTGTTTAATTACCTATTGTTTTAAAATTATTTAATAGGTATTAGGTATATTTAAAGTATATGAAGCCCTTGGAGCAAACTCATTTCAAATCAAAGGTTAAAACTATCATAGTCTCTTACGAGATTTTGTGGTGTATGAACACCTTTCAAATCATTTGATGTGCTTAATTACCTATTGTTTTTTACTCCTTGAATAGGTATTAGGTATATTTAAATCATATCAAGCCCTCTAATGAAACTCATTTCAAATCAAATGTTAAAACTATCATAGTCTCTTACGAGATTTTGTGGTGTATGAACACCTTTCAAATCACTTCATGTGCTTAATTACCTATTGTTTTTGACTCCTTTTATAGGTATTAGGTATAATTAAATCATATGAAGACCTTGGATCAAACTCATTTCAAATCAAAGGTTAAAATTATCATAGTCTCTTACGAGATTTTGTGGTGTATGAACATCTTTCAAATCATTTGATTTGCTAGATTACCTATTGTTTTTGACTCCTTATATAGGTATTAGGTATATGTAAAGCATATGAATCCCTTTGATCAAACTCATTTCAAATCGAAAGTTAAAACTATCATAGTCACTTACGAGATTATGATGTGTATGAACACCTTCAAATCATTTGATGTGCTTAATTTCCTATTGTTTTTTACTCCTTGAATAGGTATTAGGTATATTTAAATGATATGAAGCCCTTGGATCAATCTCATTTCAAAGCAAACGTTAAATATATCACAGTCTCTTACGAGATTTTGTGGTGTGTGAACACCTTTCAAATCATTTGATGAGCTTAATTACCTATTGTTTTAAACTAATTTAATAGGTATTAGGTATATTTAAAGTATATGAAGCCCTTGGATCAAACTCATTTCAAATCAAAGGTTAAAACTATCATAGTCTCTTACGAGATTTTGTGGTGTATGAACACCTTTCAAATCATTTGATGTGCTTAATTTCCTATTGTTTTTTACTCCTTGAATAGGTATTAGGTATATTTAAATGATATGAAGCCCTTGGATCAATCTCATTTCAAAGCAAACGTTAAATATATCACAGTCTCTTACGAGATTTTGTGGTGTGTGAACACCTTTCAAATCATTTGATGAGCTTAATTACCTATTGTTTTAAACTAATTTAATAGGTATTAGGTATATTTAAAGTATATGAAGCCCTTGGATCAAACTCATTTCAAATCAAAGGTTAAAACTATCATAGTCTCTTACGAGATTTTGTGGTGTATGAACACCTTTCAAATCATTTGATGTGCTTAATTACCTATTGTTTTTTACTCCTTGATTAGGTATTAGGTATATTTAAATCATATCAAGGCCTCTGATCAAACTCATTTCAAATCAAATGTTAAAACTATCATAGTCTCTTACGAGATTTTGTGGTGTATGAACACCTTTCAAATCATTTGATGAGCTTAATTACCTATTATTTTAAACTCATTTAATAGGTATTAGGTATATTTAAAGTATATGAAGCCCTTGGATCAAACTCATTTCAAATCAAAGGTTAAAACTATCATAGTCTCTTACGAGATTTTGTGGTGTATGAACACCTTTCAAATCATTTGATGTGCTCAATTACCTATTGTTTTTTACTCCTTGATTAGGTATTAGGTATATTTAAATCATATCAAGCCCTCTGATCAAACTCATTTCAAATCAAATGTTAAAACTATCATAGTCTCTTACGAGATTTTGTGGTGTATGAACACCTTTCAAATCATTTGATGTTCTTAATTAGCTATTGTTTTTGATTCCTTTTATAGGAATTAGATATGTAAAGCATATGAAGCCCTTTGATCAAACTCATTTCAAATTAAAGGTTAAAACTATCATAGTCTCTTACGAGATTTTGTGGTGTTTGAACACCTTTCAAATTATTTGATTTGCTTGATTACCTATTGTTTTTGACTCCTTATATAGGTATTAGGTATATGTAAAGCATATGAATCCCTTTGATCAAACTCATTTCAAATCGAAAGTTAAAACTATCATAGTCTCTTACGAGATTATGTTGTGTATAAACACCTTCAAATCATTTGAAGTGCTTAATTTCCTATTGTTTTTGACTCCTTGAATAAGTATTAGGTATATTTAAATGATATGAAGCCCTTGGATAAATCTCATTTCAAATCAAACGTTAAATGTATCAGAGTCTCTTACGAGATTTTGTGGTGTGCGAACACCTTTCAAATCATTTGATGTGCTTAATTACCTATTGTTTTAAAATCATTTAATATGTATTAGGTATATGTAAAGCATATGAAGCCCTTGGATCAAACTCATTTCAAATCAAAGGTTCAAACTATCATAGACTCTTACGAGATTTTGTGGTGTATGAACACCTTTCAAATCATTTGATTTGCTTGATTACCTATTTTTTTTGACTCCTTATATAGGTATTAGGTATATGTAAAGCATATGAATCCCTTTGATCAAACTCATTTCAAATCGAAAGTTAAAACTATCATAGTCTCTTACGAGATTATGTTGTGTATGAACACCTTCAAATCATTTGATGTGCTTAATTTCCTATTGTTTTTTACTCCTTGAATAGGTATTAGGTATATTTAAATGATATGAAGCCCTTGGATCAATCTCATTTCAAATCAAACGTTAAATATATCAGAGTCTCTTACGAGATTTTGTGGTGTGTGAACACTTTTCAAATCATTTGATGAGCTTAATTACCTATTGTTTTAAACTCATTTAATAGGTATTAGGTATATTTAAAGTATATGAAGCCCTTGGATCAAACTCATTTCAAATCAAAGGTTAAAATTATCATAGTCTCTTACGAGATTTTGTGGTGTATGAACACCTTTCAAATCATTTGATTTACTTGATTACCTATTTTTTTTGACTCCTTATATAGGTATTAGGTATATGTAACGCATATGAATCCCTTTGATCAAAGTCATTTCAAATCGAAAGTTAAAACTATCATAGTCTCTTACGAGATTATGTTGTGTATGAACACCTTCAAATCATTTGATGTGCTTAATTTCCTATTGTTTTTTACTCCTTGAATAGGTATTAGGTATATTTAAATGATATGAAGCCCTTGGATCAATCTCATTTCAAATCAAACGTTAAATATATCAGAGTCTCTTACGAGATTTTGTAGTGTGTGAACACCTTTCAAATCATTTGATGTGCTTAATTACCTATTGTTTTAAACTCATTTAATAGGTATTAGGTATATTTAAAGTATATGAAGCGCTTGGAGCAAACTCATTTCAAATCAAAGGTTAAAACTATCATAGTCTCTTACGAGATTTTGTGGTGTATGAACACCTTTCAAATCATTTGATGTGCTCAATTACCTATTGTTTTTTACTCCTTGAATAGGTATTAGGTATATTTAAATCATATCAAGCCCTCTAATAAAACTCATTTCAACTCAAATGTTAAAACTATCATAGTCTCTTACGAGATTTTGTGGTGTATGAACACCTTTCAAATCATTTGATGTGCTTAATTACCTATTATTTTTGACTCCTTATATAGGTATTAGGTATATTTAAAGCATATGAAGACCTTGGATCAAACTCTTTCAAATCAAAGGTTAAAATTATCATAGTCTCTTACGAGATTTTGTGGTGTATGAACACCTTTCAAATCATTTGATTTGCTTGATTACCTATTGTTTTTTACTCCTTATATAGGTATTAGGTATATGTAAAGCATATGAATCCCTTTGATCAAACTCATTTCAAATAGAAAGTTAAAACTATCATAGTCTCTTACGAGATTATGTCGTGTATGAACACCTTCAAATCATTTGATGTGCTTAATTTCCTATTGTTTTTTACTCCTTGAATAGGTATTAGGTATATTTAAATGATATGAAGCCCTTGGATCAATCTCATTTCAAATCAAACGTTAAATATATCAGAGTCTCTTACGAGATTTTGTGGTGTGTGAACACTTTTCAAATCATTTGATGTGCTTAATTACCTATTGTTTTAAAATTATTTAATAGGTATTAGGTATATTTAAAGTATATGAAGCCCTTGGAGCAAACTCATTTCAAATCAAAGGTTAAAACTATCATAGTCTCTTACGAGATTTTGTGGTGTATGAACACCTTTCAAATCATTTGATGTGCTTAATTACCTATTGTTTTTTACTCCTTGAATAGGTATTAGGTATATTTAAATCATATCAAGCCCTCTAATGAAACTCATTTCAAATCAAATGTTAAAACTATCATAGTCTCTTACGAGATTTTGTGGTGTATGAACACCTTTCAAATCACTTCATGTGCTTAATTACCTATTGTTTTTGACTCCTTTTATAGGTATTAGGTATAATTAAAGCATATGAAGACCTTGGATTAAACTCATTTCAAATCAAAGGTTAAAATTATCATAGTCTCTTACGAGATTTTGTGGTGTATGAACATCTTTCAAATAATTTGATTTGCTTGATTACCTATTGTTTTTGACTCCTTATATAGGTATTAGGTATATGTAAAGCATATGAATCCCTTTGATCAAACTCATTTCAAATCGAAAGTTAAAACTATCATAGTCACTTACGAGATTATGATGTGTATGAACACCTTCAAATCATTTGATGTGCTTAATTTCCTATTGTTTTTTACTCCTTGAATAGGTATTAGGTATATTTAAATGATATGAAGCCCTTGGATCAATCTCATTTCAAAGCAAACGTTAAATATATCACAGTCTCTTACGAGATTTTGTGGTGTGTGAACACCTTTCAAATCATTTGATGAGCTTAATTACCTATTATTTTAAACTCATTTAATAGGTATTAGGTATATTTAAAGTATATGAAGCCCTTGGATCAAACTCATTTCAAATCAAAGGTTAAAACTATCATAGTCTCTTACGAGATTTTGTGGTGTATGAACACCTTTCAAATCATTTGATGTGCTTAATTACCTATTGTTTTTTACTCCTTGATTAGGTATTAGGTATATTTAAATCATATCAAGCCCTCTGATCAAACTCATTTCAAATCAAATGTTAAAACTATCATAGTCTCTTACGAGATTTTGTGGTGTATGAACACCTTTCAAATCATTTGATGTTCTTAATTAGCTATTGTTTTTGATTCCTTTTATAGGAATTAGATATGTAAAGCATATGAAGCCCTTTGATCAAACTCATTTCAAATTAAAGGTTAAAACTATCATAGTCTCTTACGAGATTTTGTGGTGTTTGAACACCTTTCAAATCATTTGATTTGCTTGATTACCTATTGTTTTTGACTCCTTATATAGGTATTAGGTATATGTAAAGCATATGAATCCCTTTGATCAAACTCATTTCAAATCGAAAGTTAAAACTATCATAGTCTCTTACGAGATTATGTTGTGTATAAACACCTTCAAATCATTTGAAGTGCTTAATTTCCTATTGTTTTTGACTCCTTGAATAAGTATTAGGTATATTTAAATGATATGAAGCCCTTGGATAAATCTCATTTCAAATCAAACGTTAAATGTATCAGAGTCTCTTACGAGATTTTGTGGTGTGCGAACACCTTTCAAATCATTTGATGTGCTTAATTACCTATTGTTTTAAAATCATTTAATATGTATTAGGTATATGTAAAGCATATGAAGCCCTTGGATCAAACTCATTTCAAAACAAAGGTTCAAACTATCATAGACTCTTACGAGATTTTGTGGTGTATGAACACCTTTCAAATCATTTGATTTGCTTGATTACCTATTATTTTTGACTCCTTATATAGGTATTAGGTATATGTAAAGCATATGAATCCCTTTGATCAAACTCATTTCAAATCGAAAGTTAAAACTATCATAGTCTCTTACGAGATTATGTTGTGTATGAACACCTTCAAATCATTTGATGTTCTTAATTTCTTATTGTTTTTGACTCCTTGAATAAGTATTAGGTATATTTAAATGATATGAAGCCCTTGGATAAATCTCATCTCAAATCAAACGTTAAATATATCAGAGTCTCTTACGAGATTTTGTGGTGTGTGAACACTTTTCAAATCATTTGATGTGCTTAATTACCTATTTTTTAAAATCATTTAATAGGTATTAGGTATATTTAAAGTATATGAAGCCCTTGGAGCAAACTCATTTCAAATCAAAGGTTAAAACTATCATAGTCTCTTACGAGATTTTGTGGTGTATGAACACCTTTCAAATCATTTGATGTGCTTAATTACCTATTGTTTTTCCTCCTTGAATAGGTATTAGGTATATTTAAATCATATCAAGCCCTCTAATCAAACTCATTTCAAATCAAATGTGAAAACTATCATAGTCTCTTACGAGATTTTGTGGTGTATGAACACCTTTCAAATCACTTGATGTGCTTAATTACCTACTGTTTTTGACTCCTTTTATAGGTATTAGGTATATTTAAAGCATATGAAGACCTTGGATCAAAGTCATTTCAAATCAAAGGTTAAAATTATCATAGTCTCTTACGAGATTTTGTGGTGTATGAACACCTTTCAAATCATTTGATTTACTTGATTACCTATTTTTTTTGACTCCTTATATAGGTATTAGGTATATGTAAAGCATATGAATCCCTTTGATCAAACTCATTTCAAATCGAAAGTTAAAACTATCATAGTCTCTTACGAGATTATGTTGTGTATGAACACCTTCAAATCATTTGATGTGCTTAATTTCCTATTGTTTTTTACTCCTTGAATAGGTATTAGGTATATTTAAATGATATGAAGCCCTTGGATCAATCTCATTTCAAATCAAACGTTAAATATATCAGAGTCTCTTACGAGATTTTGTGGTGTGTGAACACTTTTCAAATCATTTGATGAGCTTAATTACCTATTGTTTTAAACTCATTTAATAGGTATTAGGTATATTTAAAGTATATGAAGCCCTTGGATCAAACTCATTTCAAATCAAAGGTTAAAACTATCATAGTCTCTTACGAGATTTTGTGGTGTATGAACACCTTTCAAATCATTTGATGTGCTTAATTACCTATTGTTTTTTACTCCTTGATTAGGTATTAGGTATATTCAAATCATATCAAGCCCTCTGATCAAACTCATTTCAAATCAAATGTTAAAACTATCATAGTCTCTTACGAGATTTTGTGGTGTATGAACACCTTTCAAATCATTTGATGAGCTTAATTACCTATTATTTTAAACTCATTTAATAGGTATTAGGTATATTTAAAGTATATGAAGCCATTGGATCAAACTCATTTCAAATCAAAGGTTAAAACTATCATAGTCTCTTACGAGATTTTGTGGTGTATGAACACCTTTCAAATCATTTGATGTGCTTAATTACCTATTGTTTTTTACTCCTTGATTAGGTATTAGGTATATTTAAATCATATCAAGCCCTCTGATCAAACTCATTTCAAATCAAATGTTAAAACTATCATAGTCTCTTCAGAGATTTTGTGGTGTATGAACACCTTTCAAATCATTTGATGTTCTTAATTAGCTATTGTTTTTGATTCCTTTTATAGGAATTAGATATGTAAAGCATATGAAGCCCTTTGATCAAACTCATTTCAAATTAAAGGTTAAAACTATCATAGTCTCTTACGAGATTTTGTGGTGTTTGAACACCTTTCAAATCATTTGATTTGCTTGATTACCTATTGTTTTTGACTCCTTATGTAGGTATTAGGTATATGTAAAGCATATGAATCCCTTTGATCAAACTCATTTCAAATCGAAAGTTAAAACTATCATAGTCTCTTACGAGATTATGTTGTGTATAAACACCTTCAAATCATTTGATGTGCTTAATTTCCTATTGTTTTTGACTCCTTGAATAAGTATTAGGTATATTTAAATGATATGAAGCCCTTGGATAAATCTCATTTCAAATCAAACGTTAAATGTATCAGAGTCTCTTACGAGATTTTGTGGTGTGCGAACACCTTTCAAATCATTTGATGTGCTTAATTACCTATTGTTTTAAAATCATTTAATATGTATTAGGTATATGTAAAGCATATGAAGCCCTTGGATCAAACTCATTTCAAATCAAAGGTTCAAACTATCATAGACTCTTACGAGATTTTGTGGTGTATGAACACCTTTCAAATCATTTGATTTGCTTGATTACCTCTTATTTTTGACTCCTTATATAGGTATTAGGTATATGTAAAGCATATGAATCCCTTTGATCAAACTCATTTCAAATCGAAAGTTAAAACTATCATAGTCTCTTACGAGATTATGTTGTGTATGAACACCTTCAAATCATTTGATGTTCTTAATTTCTTTTTGTTTTTGACTCCTTGAATAAGTATTAGGTATATTTAAATGATATGAAGCCCTTGGATCAATCTCATTTCAAATCAAACGTTAAATATATCAGAGTCTCTTACGAGATTTTGTGGTGTGTGAACACTTTTCAAATCATTTGATGTGCTTAATTACCTATTGTTTTAAAATCATTTAATAGGTATTAGGTATATTTAAAGTATATGAAGCCCTTGGAGCAAACTCATTTCAAATCAAAGGTTAAAACTATCATAGTCTCTTACGAGATTTTGTGGTGTATGAACACCTTTCAAATCATTTGATGTGCTTAATTACCTATTGTTTTTTACTCCTTGAATAGGTATTAGGTATATTTAAATCATATCAAGCCCTCTAATCAAACTCATTTCAAATCAAATGTTAAAACTATCATAGTCTCTTACGAGATTTTATGGTGTATGAACACCTTTCAAATCACTTGATTTGCTTAATTACCTACTGTTTTTGACTCCTTTTATAGGTATTAGGTATATTTAAAGCATATGAAGACCTTGGATCAAAGTCATTTCAAATCAAAGGTTAAAATTATCATAGTCTCTTACGAGATTTTGTGGTGTATGAACACCTTTCAAATCATTTGATTTACTTGATTACCTATTTTTTTTGACTCCTTATATAGGTATTAGGTATATGTAAAGCATATGAATCCCTTTGATCAAACTCATTTCAAATCGAAAGTTAAAACTATCATAGTCTCTTACGAGATTATGTTGTGTATGAACACCTTCAAATCATTTGATGTGCTTAATTTCCTATTGTTTTTTACTCCTTGAATAGGTATTAGGTATATTTAAATGATATGAAGCCCTTGGATCAATCTCATTTCAAATCAAACGTTAAATATATCAGAGTCTCTTACGAGATTTTGTAGTGTGTGAACACCTTTCAAATCATTTGATGTGCTTAATTACCTATTGTTTTAAACTCATTTAATAGGTATTAGGTATATTTAAAGTATATGAAGCGCTTGGAGCAAACTCATTTCAAATCAAAGGTTAAAACTATCATAGTCTCTTACGAGATTTTGTGGTGTATGAACACCTTTCAAATCATTTGATGTGCTCAATTACCTATTGTTTTTTACTCCTTGAATAGGTATTAGGTATATTTAAATCATATCAAGCCCTCTAATAAAACTCATTTCAAATCAAATGTTAAAACTATCATAGTCTCTTACGAGATTTTGTGGAGTATGAACACCTTTCAAATCATTTGATATTGTTAATTAGCTATTGTTTTTGATTCCTTTTATAGGTATTAGATATGTAAAGCATATGAAGCCCTTCGATCAAAATCATTTCAAATTAAAGGTAAAAACTATCATAGTCTCTTACGAGATTTTGTGGTGTATCAACACCTTTCAAATCATTTGATGTGCTTAATTAGCTATTGTTTTTTATTCCTTTAATAGGTATTAGGTATACGTAAAGCATATAAAGCCCTTGGATCAAACTCATTTCAAATCAAAGGTTAAATCTATCATAGTCTCTAACGAGATTTTGTGGTGTATCAACACCTTTCAAATCATATGATGTGCTTAATTACCTATTGTTTTTTATTCCTTTAATAGGTATTAGGTATATGTATAGCATATGAAGCCCTTGGATCAAACTCATTTCAAATCAAAGTTTAAAACTATAATAGTCTCTTACAAGATTTCATGGTGTATGAACACCTTTCAAATCATTTGATGTGCTTAATTAGCTATTGTATTTGATTCCTTTTTTAGGTATTAGGTATATATAAAGCATATGAAGCCCTTGGATCAAACTCATTTCAAATCAAAGGTTAAAACTATCATAGTCTCTTACGAGATTATGTTGTGTATGAACACCTTTAAATCATTTGATGTGCTTAATTTCCTATTGTTTTTTACTCCTTGAATCGGTATTAGGTATATTTAAATGATATGAAGCCCTTGGATCAATCTCATTTCAAATCAAACGTTAAATATATCAGAGTCTCTTACGAGATTTTGTGGTGTGTAAACACCTTTCAAATCATTTGATGAGCTTAATTACCTATTGTTTTAAACTCATTTAATAGGTATTAGGTATATTTAAAGTATATGAAGCCCTTGGATCAAACTCATTTCAAATCAATGGTTAAAACTATTATAGTCTCTTACGAGATTTTGTGGTGTATGAACACCTTTCAAATCATTTGATGTGCTTAATTACCTATTGTTTTTTACTCCTTGATTAGGTATTAGGTATATTTAAATCATATCAAGCCCTCTGATCAAACTCATTTCAAATCAAATGTTAAAACCATCATAGTCTCTTACGAGATTTTGTGGTGTATGAACACCTTTCAAATCATTTGATGTTGTTAATTAGCTATTGTTTTTGATTTCTTTTATAGGTATTAGATATGTAAAGCATATGAAGCCCTTTGATCAAAATCATTTGAAATTAAAGGTTAAAACTATCATAGTCTCTTACGAGAATTTTTGGTGTATCAACACCTTTCAAATCATTTGATGTGCTTAATTAGCTATTGTTTTTTATTAATTTTATAGGTATTAGGTATATGTAAAGCATATGAAGCCCTTGGATCAAACTCATTTCAAATCAAAGGTTAAAACTATCATAGTCTCTTAAGAGATTTTATGATGTATGAACACCTTTCAAATCATTTGATGTGCTTAATTAGCTATTGATTTTTATTCCTTTCATATGTATTAGGTATATGTAAAGCATATGAATCCCTTGGATCAAACTCATTTCAAATCAAAGGTTAAAACTATCATAGTCTCTTACGAGATTTTGTGGCGTAAGAACACCTTTCAAATCATTTGAGGTGCTTTAATTCCTATTGTTTTTTACTCCTTTAATCGGTATTAGGTATATTTAAATGATATGAAGCCCTTGGATCAATCTCATTTCAAATCAAACGTTAAATATATCAGAGTCTCTTACGAGATTTTGTGGTGTGTAAACACCTTTCAAATCATTTGATGAGCTTAATTACCTATTGTTTTAAACTCATTTAATAGGTATTAGGTATATTTAAAGTATATGAAGCCCTTGGATCAAACTCATTTCAAATCAATGGTTAAAACTATCATAGTCTCTTACGAGATTTTGTGGTGTATGAACACCTTTCAAATCATTTGATGTGCTTAATTACCTATTGTTTTTTACTCCTTGATTAGGTATTAGGTATATTTAAATCATATCAAGCCCTCTGATCAAACTCATTTCAAATCAAATGTTAAAACCATCATAGTCTCTTACGAGATTTTGTGGTGTATGAACACCTTTCAAATCATTTGATGTTGTTAATTAGCTATTGTTTTTGATTTCTTTTATAGGTATTAGATATGTAAAGCATATGAAGCCCTTTGATCAAAATCATTTGAAATTAAAGGTTAAAACTATCATAGTCTCTTACGAGAATTTTTGGTGTATCAACACCTTTCAAATCATTTGATGTGCTTAATTAGCTATTGTTTTTTATTAATTTTATAGGTATTAGGTATATGTAAAGCATATGAAGCCCTTGGATCAAACTCATTTCAAATCAAAGGTTAAAACTATCATAGTCTCTTAAGAGATTTTATGATGTATGAACACCTTTCAAATCATTTGATGTGCTTAATTAGCTATTGATTTTTATTCCTTTCATATGTATTAGGTATATGTAAAGCATATGAATCCCTTGGATCAAACTCATTTCAAATCAAAGGTTAAAACTATCATAGTCTCTTACGAGATTTTGTGGCGTAAGAACACCTTTCAAATCATTTGAGGTGCTTTAATTCCTATTGTTTTTTACTCCTTTAATAGGTATTAGGTATATGTAAAGCATATGAAGCCCTTGGATCAAACTCATTTCAAATAAAAGGTTCAAACTGTCATAGTCTCTTACGAGATTTTGTGGTGCATGAACACCTTTCAAATCATTTAATGTGCTTGATTACGTATTGTTTTTGAATCCTTCTATAGGTATTAGGTTTATGTAAAGCATATGAATCCCTTTGATCAAACTCATTTCAAATCGAAAGGTAAAACTATCATAGTCTCTTACGAGATTTTGTTGTGTATGAACACCATTCAAACCATTTGATGTGCTTAATTACCTTTTTTTTACTCCTTTTATAGGTATTAGGTATATGTAATGCATATGAAGCCCTTGGATCAAACTCATTTCAAATCAAAGGTTAACACTACCACAGTCTCTTACGAGATTTTGTGGCGTATGAACACCTTTCAAACGATTTGATGTGCTCAATTACATATTGTATTTTACTCCTTTTATAGGTATTAGGTATATGTAAAGCATATGAAATCCTTGGATCAAACTCATTTCAAATCAAAGGTTAAAACTATCATAGTCTCTTACGAGATTTTGTGGTGTATGAACACCTTTCAAATAATTTGATGTGCTGAATTAGCTATTGTTTTTTATTCCTTTTATAGGTATTAGATATATGTGAATAATATGAAACCTTTGGATCAAAATCAATTCAAATCAAAGGTTAAAACTATCATAGTCTCTTACGAGATTTTGTGGTGTATGAACACCTTTCAAGTCATTTGATATGCTTAATTACCTATTGTTGTTGACACCTTGAATAGGTATTAGGTATATTTATATCATATCCAGCCCTTGGATCAAACTCATTTCAAATCAAAGGTTAAAACTATCATAGTCTCTTACGAGATTTTGTGGTTTATGAACACCTTTCAAATCATTTGATTAGGTTAATTAGCTATTATTTTTTATTCCTTTCATAGGTATTAGGTATATGTAAATCATATCAAGCCCTTCGATCAAACTCATTTCAAATCAAAGGTTAAAACTGTCATAGTCTCTTACGAGATTTTGTGGTGTATGAACACCTTTCAAATCACTTGATGTGCTTAATTACCTATTGTTATTTACTCCTTTTATAGGTATTAGGTATATTTAAAGCATATGAAGACCTTGGATCAAACTCATTTCAAATCAAAGGTTAAAACTATCATAGTCTCTTACGAGATTTTGTGGTGTATGAACACCTTTCAAATCACTTGATGTGCTTAATTACGTATTTGTTTTGACTCCTTTTATAGGTATTAGTTATATTTAAAGCATATGAAGACCTTGGATCAAACTCCTTTCAAATCAAAGGTTAAATCTATCAGAGTCTCTTACAAGATTTTGTGGTGTATGAACACCATTCAAATCATTAATTGTGCTTAATTACCTTTTTTTTACTCCTTTTATAGATATTAGGTATATGTAAATCATATGAAGCCCTTGGATCAAACTCATTTCAAATCAAAGGTTAAAACTATCATAGTCTCTTACGAGATTTTGTGGAGTATGAACACCTTTCAAATCATTTGATGTGCTTAATTACCTATTGTTTTTGACTCCTTTAATAGGTATTAGGTATATGTAAAGCATATGAAGCCCTTGGCTCAAACTCATTTTAAATTTAAGGTTAAAACTATCTTAGTATCTTACGAGATTTTGTGGTGTATGAACACCTTTCAAATCATTTGATGTGCTGAATTAGCTATTGTATTAGATGCCTTTTATAGGTATTAGGTATATGTAAAGCATATGAAGCCCTTGGATAAAAATCATTTCAAATATAAGGTTAAAACTATCCTAATCTCTTAAGAGATTTTTTGATGTATGAAGACCTTTCAAATCATTTGATGTGCTTGATTACCTATTTTTTTGACTCCTTGAATAGGTATTAGGTATATTTAAATCATATCAAGCCCTTGGATCAAACTCATTTCAAATAAAAGGATCAAACTATCATAGTCTCTTACGAGATTTTGTGGTGTATGAACACCTTTCAAATGATTTGATGTTCTTAATTCGTAATTGTTTTTGATTCCTTTTATAGGTATTAGGTATATGTAAAGCATATGAAGCCCTTGGATCAAACTCATTTCAAATTAAAGGATAAAACTATCATAGTCTCTTACGAGATTTTATGATGTATGAACACCTTTCAAATCATTTGATGTGCTTAATTAGCTATTGTTTTTGATTCCTTTCATAGGTATTAGGTATATGTAAAGCATTTGAAGCCCTTGGATCAAACTCATTTTACATAAAAGGTTCAAACTATCATAGTCTCTGACGAGATTTTGTGGTGTATGAACACCTTTCAAATCATTTGATGTGCTTGATTACGTATTGTTTTTGAATCCTTCTATAGGTATTAGGTATATGTAAAGCATATGAAGCCCTTGGATCAAACTCATTTCAAATAAAAGGTTCAAACTATCATAGTCTCTTACGAGATTTTTTGGTGTATCAACACCTTTCAAATCATTTGATGTGCTTAATTACCTATTATTTTTGACTCCTTGAATCGGCATTAGGTATATTAAAATCATATCAAGCCCTTGGATCAAACTCATTTCAAATCAAAGGTTAAAACTATCATAGTCTCTTACGAGATTTTATGGTGTATGATCACCTTTCAAATCATTTGATGTTGTTAATTAGCTATTGTTTTTGATTTCTTTTATAGGTGGTAGGTATATGTAAAGCATATGAAGCCCTTGGATCAAACTCATTTCAAATCAAAGGTTAAAACTATCATAGTCTCTTATGAGATTTTGTGGTGTATCAACACCTTTCAAATCATTTGATATGCTTAATTACCTATTGTTTTTGACTCATTTAATAGGTATTAGGTATATTTATATCATATGAAGCCCTTGGATCAAACTCATTTCAAATCAAAGGTTAAAAGTATCATAGTCTCTTACGAGATTTTGTGGTGTATGAACACCTTTCAAATCATTTGATGTGCTGAATTAGCTATTCTTTTTTATTCCTTTTATAGGTATTAGGTATATGTAAAGTATATGAAGACCTTGGATCAAAATCATTTCAAATCAAAGGTTAAAACTATCATAGTCTCTTACAAGATTTTGTGGTGTATGAAGACCTTTCAAATCATTTGATGTGCTTAATTACCTATTTTTTTTGACTCCTTGAATAAGTATTAGGTATATTTAAATCATATCAAGCCCTTGGATCAAACTCATTTCAAATAAAAGGATAAAACTATCATAGTCTCTTACGAGATTTTGTGGTGTATGAACACCTTTGAAATCATTTGATGTTCTTAATTAGCTATTGTTTTTTATTCCTTTTATAGGTATTAGGTATATGTAAAGCATATGAAGCCCTTGGATCAAACTCATTTCAAATCAAAGGATAAAACTATCATAGTCTCTTACTAGATTTTTTGGTGTATCAACACCTTTCAAATCATTTGATGTGCTTAATTAGCTATTGTTTTTTATTAATTTTATAGGTATTAGGTATATGTAACGCATATGAAGCCCTTGGATCAAACTCATTTCAAATCAAAGGTTAAAACTATCATAGTCTCTTAAAAGATTTTATGATGTATGAACTCCTTTCAAATCATTTGATGTGCTTAATCTGCTATTGTTTTTTATTCCTTTCGTAGGTATTAAGTATATGTAAAGCATATGAAGCCCTTGGATCAAACTCATTTCAAATCAAAGGTTAAAACTATCATAGTCTCTTACGAGATTTTGTGGCGTATGAACACCTTTCAAATCATTTGATGTGCTTAATTACCTATTGTTTTTTACTCCTTTAATAGGTATTAGGTATATTTAAAGCGTATGAAGCCCTTGGATCAAAATCATTTCAAATAAAAGGTTCAAACTATCATAGTCTCTTACGAGATTTTGTGGTGTATGAACACCTTTCAAATCATTTGATGTGCTTGATTACGTATTGTTTTTGAATCCTTCTATAGGTATTAGGTATATGTAAAGCATATGAATCCCTTTGATCAAACTCATTTCAAATCGAAAGTTAAAACTATCATAGTCTCTTACGAGATTTTGTTGTGTATGAACACCTTAAAATCATTTGATGTGCTTAATTTCCTATTGTTTTTGACTCCTTGAATAGGTATTAGGTATATTTAAATCATATGAAGCCCTTGAATCAATCTCATTTCATATCAAACGTTAAATCTATCAGAGTCTCTTACGAGATTATGTGGTGTGTGAACACCTTTCAAATCATTTGACGTCCTTAATTACCTATTGTTTTTGACTCCTTGAATAGATATTAGGTATATTTAAATCATATCCAGCCCTTGGATCAAACTAATTTCAAATCAAAGGTTAAAACTATCATACTCTCTTACGAGATTTTATGGTGTATGAACACCTTTGAAATAATTTGATGTGCTTAATTACCTATTGTTTTTTACTCCTTTAATAGGTATTAGCTATATATGTAAAGCATATGAAGCCCTTGGATCAAACTCATTTCAAATCAAAGGTTAAAACTATCATAGTCTCTTACGAGATTTTGTGGTGTGTGAACACCTTTCAAATCATTTGATGTTGTTAATTAGCTATTGTTTTTGATTCCTTTTATAGGTATTAGGTATATGTAAAGCATATGAAGCCCTTGGATCAAACTCATTTCAAATCAAAGGTTAAATCTATCAGATTCTCTTACGAGATTTTGTGGTGTATAAACACCTTTCAAATCATTTGATGTGCTTGATTACCTATTGTTTTTGACTCATTTAATAGGTATTAGGTATATTTAAAGTACATGAAGCCCTTGGATCAAACTCATTTCAAATCAAAGGTTAAAACTATCATAATCTCTTACGAGATTTTGTGGTGTATGAACACCTTTCAAATCATTTGATGTTGTTAATTAGCTATTGTTTTTGATTCCTTTTATAGGTATTAGGTATATGTAAAGCATATGAAGCCCTTCGATCAAACTCATTTCAAATCAAAGGATAAAACTATCATAGTCTCTTACGAGATTTTTTGGTGTATCAACACCTTTCAAATCATTTGATGTGCTTAATTAGCTATTGTTTTTTATTAAGTTTATAGGTATTAGGTTTATGTAAATCATATGAAGCCCTTGGATCAATCTCATTTCATATCAAACGTTAAATCTATCAGAGTCTCTTACGAGATTTTGTGGTGTGTGAACACCTTTGAAATCATTTGATGTGCTTAATTACCTATTGTTTTTGACTCCTTTAATAGGTATTAGGTATATGTAAAGCATATGAATCCCTTTGATCAAACTCATTTCAAATCGAAAGTTAAAACTATCATAGTCTCTTACGAGATTTTGTTGTGTATGAACTCCTTCAAATCATTTGATGTGCTTAATTTCCTATTGTTTTTGACTCCTTAAATAGTTATTAGGTATATTTAAATCATATGAAGCCCTTGGATCAATCTCATTTCATATCAAACTTTATATCTATCAGTCTCTTACGAGATTTTGTGGTATGTGAACACCTTTCAAATCATTTGATGTGCTTAATTACCTATTGTTTTTACTAATTTAATAGGTATTAGATATATTTAAAGTATATGAAGCCCTTGGATCAAACTCATTTCAAATCAAAGGTTAAAACTATCATAGTCTCTAACGAGATTTTGTGGTGTATGAACACCTTTCAAATCATTTGATGTGCTTAATTACCTATTATTTTTGTCTCCTTTAATAGGTATTAGGTATATGTAAAGCATATGAAGCCCTTGGATCAAACTCATTTCAAATCAAAGGTTAAAACTATCATAGTCTCTTACGAGATTTTGTGACGTATGAACACCTTTCAAATCATTTGATGTGCTTAATTACCTATTGTTTTTTAATCCTTTAATAGGTATTAGGTATATGTAAAGCATATGAAGCCCTTGGATCAAACTCATTTCAAATAAAAGGTTAAATCTATCAGAGTCTCTTACGAGATTTCATGGTGTATGAACACCATTCAAATCATTTGATGTGCTTAATTACCTATTTTTCTTACTCCTTTTATAGGTATTAGGTATATGTAAATCATATGAAGCCCTTGGATCAAACTCATTTCAAATCAAAGGTTAAAACTATCATAGTCTCTTACGAGATTTTGTGGTGTATGAAAACCTTTCAAATCATTTGATGTGCTTAATTACCTATTGTTTTTTACTCCTTTAATAGGTATTAGGTATATGTAAAGCATATCAAGCCTTTGGATCAAACTCATTTCAAATCAAAGGTTAAAACTATCATAGTCTCTTACGAGATTTTGTGGTGTGTGAACACCTTTCAAATAATTTGATGTCCTTAATTACCTATTGTTTTTGACTCATTTAATAGGTATTAGGTATATTTAAAGTATATGAAGCCCTTAGATCAAACTCATTTCAAATCAAAGGTTAAATCTATCATACTCTCTTACGAGATTTTGTGGTGTATGAACACCTTTGAAATCATTTGATGTGCTTAATTACCTATTGTTTTTTACTCCTTTAATAGGTATTAGCTATATATGTAAAGCATATGAAGCCCTTGGATCAAACTCATTTCAAATCAAAGGTTAAAACTATCATAGTCTCTTACGAGATTTTGTTGTGTATGAACACCTTTCAAATCACTTGATGTGCTTAATTACGTATTGTTTTTGACTCCTTTTATAGGTATTACTTATATTTAAAGCATATGAAGACCTTGGATCAAACTCTTTTCAAATCAAAGGTTAAATCTATCAGAGTCTCTTACGAGATTTCATGGTGTATGAACACCATTCAAATCATTTGATGTGCTTAATTACCTATTTTTCTTACTCCTTTTATAGGTATTAGGTATATGTAAATCATATGAAGCCCTTGGATCAAACTCATTTCAAATCAAAGGTTAAAACTATCATAGTCTCTTACGAGATTTTGTGGTGTATGAACACCTTTAAAATCACTTGATGTGCTTAATTACGTATTATTTTTGACTCTTTTTATAGGTATTAGTCATATTTAAAGTATATGAAGACCTTGGATCAAACTCCTTTCAAATCAAAGGTTAAATCTATCAGAGTCTCTTACGAGATTTCATGGTGAATGAACACCATTCAAATCATTTGATGTGCTTAATTACCTATTTTTCTTACTCCTTTTATAGGTATTAGGTATATGTAAATCATATGAAGCCCTTGGATCAAACTCATTTCAAATCAAAGGTTAAAACTATCATAGTCTCTTACGAGATTTTGTGGTGTATGAACACCTTTCAAATCATTTGATGTGCTTAATTACCTATTATTTTTGTCTCCTTTAATAGGTATTAGGTATATGTAAAGCATATGAAGCCCTTGGATCAAACTCATTTCAAATCAAAGGTTAAAACTATCATAGTCTCTTACGAGATTTTGTGACGTATGAACACCTTTCAAATCATTTGATGTGCTTAATTACCTATTGTTTTTTAATCCTTTAATAGGTATTAGGTATATGTAAAGCATATGAAGCCCTTGGATCAAACTCATTTCAAATAAAAGGTTAAATCTATCAGAGTCTCTTACGAGATTTCATGGTGTATGAACACCATTCAAATCATTTGATGTGCTTAATTACCTATTTTTATTACTCCTTTTATAGGTATTAGGTATATGTAACTCATATGAAGCCCTTGGATCAAACTCATTTCAAATCAAAGGTTAAAACTATCATAGTCTCTTACGAGATTTTGTGGTGTATGAAAACCTTTCAAATCATTTGATGTGCTTAATTACCTATTGTTTTTTACTCCTTTAATAGGTATTAGGTATATGTAAAGCATATCAAGCCTTTGGATCAAACTCATTTCAAATCAAAGGTTAAAACTATCATAGTCTCTTACGAGATTTTGTGGTGTGTGAACACCTTTCAAATAATTTGATGTCCTTAATTACCTATTGTTTTTGACTCATTTAATAGGTATTAGGTATATTTAAAGTATATGAAGCCCTTAGATCAAACTCATTTCAAATCAAAGGTTAAATCTATCATACTCTCTTACGAGATTTTGTGGTGTATGAACACCTTTGAAATCATTTGATGTGCTTAATTACCTATTGTTTTTTACTCCTTTAATAGGTATTAGCTATATATGTAAAGCATATGAAGCCCTTGGATCAAACTCATTTCAAATCAAAGGTTAAAACTATCATAGTCTCTTACGAGATTTTGTTGTGTATGAACACCTTTCAAATCACTTGATGTGCTTAATTACGTATTGTTTTTGACTCCTTTTATAGGTATTACTTATATTTAAAGCATATGAAGACCTTGGATCAAACTCTTTTCAAATCAAAGGTTAAATCTATCAGAGTCTCTTACGAGATTTCATGGTGTATGAACACCATTCAAATCATTTGATGTGCTTAATTACCTATTTTTCTTACTCCTTTTATAGGTATTAGGTATATGTAAATCATATGAAGCCCTTGGATCAAACTCATTTCAAATCAAAGGTTAAAACTATCATAGTCTCTTACGAGATTTTGTGGTGTATGAACACCTTTAAAATCACTTGATGTGCTTAATTACGTATTATTTTTGACTCTTTTTATAGGTATTAGTCATATTTAAAGTATATGAAGACCTTGGATCAAACTCCTTTCAAATCAAAGGTTAAATCTATCAGAGTCTCTTACGAGATTTCATGGTGAATGAACACCATTCAAATCATTTGATGTGCTTAATTACCTATTTTTCTTACTCCTTTTATAGGTATTAGGTATATGTAAATCATATGAAGCCCTTGGATCAAACTCATTTCAAATCAAAGGTTAAAACTATCATAGTCTCTTACGAGATTTTGTGGTGTATGAACACCTTTCAAATCATTTGATGTGCTTAATTACCTATTGTTTTTTACTCCTTAAATAGGAATAAGGTATATGTAAAGCATATGAAGCCCTTGGATCAAACTCATTTCAAATCAAAGGTTAAAACTATCATAGTCTCTTACGAGATTTTGTGGTGTGTGAACACCTTTCAAATCATTTGATGTTGTTAATTAGCTATTGTTTTTGATTCCTTTTATAGGTATTAGGTATATGTAAAGCATATGAAACCCTTGGATCAAACTCATTTCAAATCAAAGGTTAAATCTATCAGATTCTCTTACGAGATTTTGTGGTGTATAAACACCTTTCAAATCATTTGATGTGCTTAATGACCTATTTTTTTTACTCCTTTTATAGGTATTAGGTATATGTAAAGCATATGAAGCCCTTGGATCAAACTCATTTCAAATCAAAGGTTAAAACTATCATAGTCTCTTACGAGATTTTATAATGTATGAACACCTTTCAAATCATTTGATGTGCTTAATTAGCTATTGTTTTTTATTCCTTTCATAGGTATTAGGTATATGTAAAGCATATGAAGCCCTTGGATCAAACTTATTTCAAATCAAAGGTTAAAACTATCATAGTCTCTTACGAGATTTTATGGCGTATGAACACCTTTCAAATCATTTGATGTGCTTAATTACCTATTGTTTTTTACTCCTTTAATAGGTATTAGGTATATGTAAAGCATATGAAGCCCTTGGATCAAACTCATTTCAAATAAAAGGTTCAAACTATCATAGTCTCTTACGAGATTTTGTGGTGTATGAACACCTTTCAAATCCTTTGATGTGCTTGATTACGTATTGTTTTTTGAATCCTTCTATAGGTATTAGGTATATGTAAAGCATATGAATCCCTTTGATCAAACTCATTTCAAATCGAAAGTTAAAACTATCATAGTCTCTTACGAGATTTTGTTGTGTATAAAAACCTTAAAATCATTTGATGTGCTTAATTTCCTATTGTTTTTGACTCCTTGAATAGGTATTAGGTATATTTAAATCATATGAAGCCCTTGAATCAATCTCATTTCATATCAAACGTTAAATCTATCATAGTCTCTTACGAGATTATGTGGTGTGTGAACACCTTTCAAATCATTTGACGTCCTCAATTACCTATTGTTTTTGACTTATTTAATAGGTATTAGGTATATTTAAAGTATATGAAGCCCTTGGATCAAACTCATTTCAAATCAAAGGTTAAAACTATCATAGTCTCTTACGAGATTTTGTGGTGTATGAACACCTTTGAAATCATTTGATGTGCTTAATTACCTATTGTTTTTGACTCCTTTAATAGGTATTAGGTATATGTAAAGCATATGAAGCCCTTGGATCAAACTCATTTCAGATCAAAGGTTAAAACAAACTTAGTCTCTTACGAGATTTTGTGGTGTATGAAAACCTTTCAAATCATTTGATGTGCTTTATTACCTAATGTTTTTTACTCCTTGAATCGGTATTAGGTATATTAAAATTATATCAAGCCCTTGGATCAAACTCATTTCAAATCAAAGGTTAAAACTATCATAGTCTCTTACGAGATTTTGTGGTGTATGAACACCTTTCAAATCATTTGATGTTGTTAATTAGCTATTGTTTTTGATTCCTTTTATAGGTATTAGGTATATGTAAAGCATATGAATCCCATGGATCAAACTCATTTCAAATCAAAGATTTAATCTATCAGATTCTCTTACGAGATTTTGTGGTGTATAAACACCTTTCAAATATTTTGATGTGCTTAATTACCTTTTTTTTTTACTCCTTTTATAGGTATTAGGTATCTGTAAAGCATATGAAGCCCTTGGATCAAACTCATTTCAAATCAAAGGTTAAAACTATCATAGTCTCTTACGAGATTTTGTAGTGTATGAACACCTTTCAAATCATTTGATGTGCTTAATTACCTATTATTTTTGATTCCTTCTATTGGTATTAGGTACATGTAAAGCATATGAATCCCTTTGATCAAACTCATTTCAAATCGAAAGTTAAAACTATTATAGTCTCTTACTAGATATTGTGGTGTATGAATACCTTTCAAATCATTTGATGTGCTCAATTACGTTTTTTTTGACTCCTTTTATAGGTATTAGGTATATGTAATGCATATGAAGCCCTTGGATCAAACTCATTTCAAATCAAAGGTTAAAACTACCGTAGTCTCTTACGAGATTTTGAGGCGTATAAACACCTTTCAAATCATTTGATTTGCTTAATTACCTATTGTTTTTTACTCCTTTAATAGGTATTAGGTATATGTAAAGCATATGAAGCCCTTGGATCAAACTCATTACAAATCAAAGGTTAAAACTATCATAGTCTTTTACGATATTTTGTGGTGTATGAACACCTTTCAAATCATTTGATATTCTTAATTAGCTACTTTTTTTTATTCCTTTTATAGGTATTAGGTATATGTAAAGCATATGAAGCCCTTGGATCAAACTCATTTCAAATCAAAGGATAAAACTATCATAGTCTCTTACGAGATTTTTTGGTGTATCAACACCTTTCAAATGATTTGATGTTCTTAATTAGCTATTATTTATAATTAATTTTATAGGTATTAGGTATATGTAAAGCATATGAAGCCCTTGGATCAAACTCATTTCAAATCAAAGGTTAAAACTACCATAGTGTCTTACGAGATTTTATGATGTATGAACACCTTTCAAATCATTTTATGTGCTTAATTAGCTATTGTTTTTGATTCCTTTCATAGGTATTAGGTATATGTAAAGCATATGAAGCCCTTGGATCAAAGTCATTTCAAAACAAAGGTTAAAACTATCATAGTCTCTTACGAGATTTTGTGGTGTATGAAAACCTTTCAAATCATTTGATGTGTTTAATTAGCTATGGTTTTTTATTCCTTTTATAGGTATTAGGTATATGTAAAGCATATGAAGCCCTTGGATCAAACTGATTTCAAATCAAAGGTTAAAACTATCATAGTCTCTTACAAGATTTTGTGGTGTATGAAAACCTTTCAAATCATTTGATGTGCTTTGTTACCTAATGTTTTCACTCCTTGAATCGGCATTAGGTATATTAAAATTATATCAAGCCCTTGGATCAAACTCATTTCAAATCAAAGGTTAAAACTATCATAGTCTCTTACGAGATTTTGTGGTGTATGAACACCTTTCAAATCATTTGATGTTGTTAATTAGCTATTGTTTTTTATTCCTTTTATAGGTATTAGGTATATGTAAAGCATATGAAGCCCTTGGATCAAACTCATTTCAAATCAAAGGTTAAATCTATCAGATTCTCTTACGAGATTTTGTCGTGTATAAACACCTTTCAAATCATTTGATGTGCTTAATTACCTATTTTTTTTGACTCCTTTTATCGGTATTAGGTATATGTAAAGCATATGAAGCCCTTGGATCAAACTCATTTCTAATCGAAGGTTAAAACTATCATAGTCTCTTACGAGATTTTGTGGTGTATGAACACCTTTCAAATCACTTGATGTGCTTAATTACGTATTGTTTTTGACTCCTTTTATAGGTATTAGTTATATTTAAAGCATATGAAGACCTTGGATCAAACTCCTTTCAAATCAAAGGTTAAAACTATCATAGTCTCTTACGAGATTTTGTGGTGTATGAACACCTTTCAAATCATTTGATGTTGTTAATTAGCTATTGTTTTTTATTCCTTTTATAGGTATTAGGTATATGTAAAGCATATGAAGCCCTTGGATCAAACTCATTTCAAATCAAAGGTTAAATTTATCAGAGTCTCTTACGAGATTTCATGGTGTATGAACACCATTCAAATCATTTGATGTGCTTAATTACCTATTTTTCTTACTCCTTTTATAGGTATTAGGTATATGTAAATCATATGAAGCCCTTGGATCAAACTCATTTCAAATCAAAGGTTAAAACTATCATAGTCTCTTACGAGATTTTGTGGTGTATGAACACCTTTCAAATCATTTGATGTGCTTAATTACCTATTGTTTTTGACTCCTTTAATAGGTATTAGGTATATGTAAACCATATGAAGCCCTTGGATCAAACTCATTTCAAATCAAAGGTTAAATCTATCAGAGTCTCTTACGAGATTTCATGGTGTATGAACACCATTCAAATCATTTGATGTGCTTAATTACCTATTTTTCTTACTCCTTTTATAGGTATTAGGTATATGTAAAGTATATGAAGCCCTTGGATCAAACTCATTTCAAATCAAAGGTTAAAACTATCATACTCTCTTACAAGATTTTGTGGTGTATGAACACCTTTCAAATCATTTGATGTGCTTAATTACCTATTGTTTTTCACTCCTTTAATAGGTATTAGGTATATGTAAAGCATATGAATCCCTTTGATCAAACTCATTTCAAATCGAAAGTTAAAACTATCATAGTCTCTTACGAGATTTTGTTGTGTATGAACACCTTAAAATCATTTGATGTGCTTAATTTCCTATTGTTTTTGACTCCTTGAATAGGTATTAGGTATATTTAAATCATATGAAGCCCTTGAATCAATCTCATTTCATATCAAACGTTAAATCTATCAGAGTCTCTTACGAGATTATGTGGTGTGTGAACACCTTTCAAATCATTTGACGTCCTTAATTACCTATTGTTTTTGACGCATTTAATAGGTATTAGGTATATTTAAAGTATATGAAGCCCTTGGATCAAACTCATTTCAAATCAAAGGTTAAAACTATCATAGTCTCTTACGAGATTTTGTGGTGTATGAACACCTTTGAAATCATTTGATGTGCTTAATTACCTATTGTTTTTTACTCCTTTAATAGTTATTAGGTATATGTAAATCATATGAAACCCTTGGATCAAACTCATTTCAAATCAAAGGTTAAAACTAGCATAGTCTCTTACGAGATTTTGTGGTGTATGAACACCTTTCAAATCATTTGATGTGCTTAATTAGCTATTGTTTTTGATTCCTTTTATAGGTATTAGGTATATGTAAAGCATATGAAGCCCTTGGATCAAACTCATTTCAGATCAAAGGTTAAAACTATCATAGTCTCTTACGAGATTTTGTGGTGTATGAACACCTTTCAAATCACTTGATGTGCTTAATTACGTATTGTTTTTGACTCCTTTTATAGGTATTAGTTATATTTATAGCATATGAAGACCTTGGATCAAACTCCTTTCAAATCAAAGGTTAAATCTATCAGAGTCTCTTACGAGATTTCATGGTGTATGAACACCATTCAAATCATTTAATGTGCTTAATTACCTATTTTTCTTACTCTTTTTATAGGTATTAGGTATATGTAAATCATATGAAGCCCTTGGATCAAACTCATTTCAAATCAAAGGTTAAAACTATCATAGTCTCTTACAAGATTTTGTGGTGTGTGAACACCTTTCAAATCATTTGAGGTGCTTAATTACCTTTTTTTTTACTCATTTAATAGGTATTAGGTATATTTAAAGCATATGAAGACCTTGGATCAAACTCCTTTCTAATCAAAGGTTAAAACTATCATAGTCTCTTACGAGATTTAGTGGTGTATGAACATCTTTCAAATCACTTGATGTGCTTAATTACGTATTGTTTTTGACTCCTTTTATAGGTATTAGTTATATTTAAAGCATATGAAGACCTTGGATCAAACTCCTTTCAAATCAAAGGTTAAATCTATCAGAGTCTCTTACGAGATTTCATGGTGTATGAACACCATTCAAATCATTTGATGTGCTTAATTAGCTATTGTTTTAGATTCCTTTTATAAGTATTAGGTATATGTAAAGCATATGAAGCTCTTTGATCAAACTGATTTCAAATCAAAGGTTAAAACTATCATAGTCTCTTACAAGATTTTGTGGTGTATGAAAACCTTTCAAATCATTTTATGTGCTTTATTACCTAATGTTTTGACTCCTTGAATCGGTATTAGGTATATTAAAATTATATCAAGCCCTTGGATCAAATTCATTTCAAATCAAAGGTTAAAACTATCATAGTCTCTTACGAGATTTTGTGGTGTATGAACACCTTTCAAATCATTTGATGTTGTTAATTAGCTATTGTTTTTTATTCCTTTTATAGGTATTAGGTATATGTAAAGCATATGAAGACTTTGGATCAAACTCATTTCAAATCAAAGGTTAAATCTATCAGATTCTCTTACGAGATTTTATGGTGTATAAACACCTTTCAAATCATTTGATGTGCTTAATTACCTATTTTTTTTGACTCCTTTTATAGGTATTAGGTATATGTAAATCATATGAAGCCCTTGGATCAAACTCATTTCAAATCAAAGGTTAAAACTATCATAGTCTCTTACGAGATTTTGTGGTGTATGAACACCTTTCAAATCACTTGATGTGCTTAATTACGTATTATTTTTCACTCCTTTTATAGGTATTAGTTATATTTAAAGCATATGAAGACCTTGGATCAAACTCCTTTCAAATCAAAGGTTAAATCTATCAGAGTCTCTTACGAGATTTCTTGGTGTATGAACACCATTCAAATCATTTGATGTGCTTAATTACCTATTTTTCTTACTCCTTTTATAGGTATTAGGTATATGTAAATCATATGAAGCCCTTGGATCAAACTCATTTCAAATCAAAGGTTAAAACTATCATAGTCTCTTACGAGATTTTGTGGTGTATGAACACCTTTCAAATCATTTGATGTGCTTAATTACCTATTGTTTTTTACTCCTTTAATAGGTATTAGGTATATGTAAAGCATATCAAGCCTTTGGATCAAACTCATTTCAAATCAAAGGTTAAAACTATCATAGTCTCTTACGAGATTTTGTGGTGTGTGAACACCTTTCAAATAATTTGATGTCCTTAATTACCTATTGTTTTTGACTCATTTAATAGGTATTAGGTATATTTAAAGTATATGAAGCCCTTAGATCAAACTCATTTCAAATCAAAGGTTAAATCTATCATACTCTCTTACGAGATTTTGTGGTGTATGAACACCTTTGAAATCATTTGATGTGCTTAATTACCTATTGTTTTTGACTCCATTAATAGGTATTAGCTATATATGTAAAGCATATGAAGCCCTTGGATCAAACTCATTTCAAATCAAAGGTTAAAACTATCATAGTCTCTTACGAGATTTTGTTGTGTATGAACACCTTTCAAATCACTTGATGTGCTTAATTACGTATTGTTTTTGACTCCTTTTATAGGTATTACTTATATTTAAAGCATATGAAGACCTTGGATCAAACTCCTTTCAAATCAAAGGTTAAATCTATCAGAGTCTCTTACGAGATTTCATGGTGTATGAACACCATTCAAATCATTTGATGTGCTTAATTACCTATTTTTCTTACTCCTTTTATAGGTATTAGGTATATGTAAATCATATGAAGCCCTTTGATCAAACTCATTTCAAATCAAAGGTTAAAACTATCATAGTCTCTTACGAGATTTTGTGGTGTATGAACACCTTTAAAATCACTTGATGTGCTTAATTACGTATTATTTTTGACTCCTTTTATAGGTATTAGTCATATTTAAAGCATATGAAGACCTTGGATCAAACTCCTTTCAAATCAAAGGTTAAATCTATCAGAGTCTCTTACGAGATTTCATGGTGTATGAACACCATTCAAATTATTTGATGTGCTTAATTACCTATTTTTCTTACTCCTTTTATAGGTATTAGGTATATGTAAATCATATGAAGCCCTTGGATCAAACTCATTTCAAATCAAAGGTTAAAACTATCATAGTCTTTTACGAGATTTTGTGGTGTATGAACACCTTTCAAATCATTTGATGTGCTTAATTACCTATTGTTTTTTACTCCTTTAATAGGTATTAGGTATATGTAAAGCATATGAAGCCCTTGGATCAAACTCATTTCAAATCAAAGGTTAAAACTATCATAGTCTCTTACGAGATTTTGTGGTGTGTGAACACCTTTCAAGTCATTTGACGTCCTTAATTACCTATTGTTTTTGACTCATTTAATAGGTATTAGGTATATTTAAAGTATATGAAGCCCTTGGATCAAACTCATTTCAAATCAAAGGTTAAATCTATCAGATTCTCTTACGAGATTTTGTGGTGTATCAACACCTTTCAAATCATTTGATGTGCTTAATTACCTTTTTTTTTTAACTCCTTTTATAGGTATTAGGTATATGTAAAGCATATGAAGCCCTTGGATCAAACTCATTTCAAATCAAAGGTTAAAACTATCATAGTCTCTTACGAGATTTTGTGGTGTATGAACACCTTTCAAATCACTTGATGTGCTTAATTACGTATTGTTTTTGACTCCTTTTATAGGTATTAGTTATATTTAAAGCATATGAAGACCTTGGATCAAACTCCTTTCAAATCAAAGGTTAAATCTATCAGAGTCTCTTACGAGATTTCATGGTGTATGAACACCATTCAAATCATTTGATGTGCTTAATTACCTATTTTTCTTACTCCTTTTATAGGTATTAGGTATATGTAAATCATATGAAGCCCTTGGATCAAACTCATTTAAAATCAAAGGTTAAAACTATCATAGTCTCTTACGAGATTTTGTTGTGTATGAACACCTTTCAAATCACTTGATGTGCTTAATTACGTATTGTTTTTGACTCCTTTTATAGGTATTAGTAATATTTAAAGCATATGAAGAACTTGGATCAAACTCCTTTCAAATCAAAGGTTAAATCTATCAGAGTCTCTTACGAGATTTCATGGTGTATGAACACCATTCAAATCATTTGATGTGCTTAATTACCTATTTTTCTTACTCCTTTTATAGGTATTAGGTATATGTAAAGCATATCAAGCCCTTGGATCAAACTCATTTTAAATCAAAGGTTAAAACTATCATAGTCTCTTACGAGATTTTGTGGTGTGTGAACACCTTTCAAATCATTTGATGTTGTTAATTAGCTATTGTTTTTGATTCCTTTTATAGGTATTAGGTATATGTAAAGCATATGAAGCCCTTGGATCAAACTCATTTCAAATCAAAGGTTAAATCTATCAGATTCTCTTACGAGATTTTGTGGTGTATAAACACCTTTCAAATCATTTGATGTGCTTGATTACCTATTGTTTTTGACTCATTTAATAGGTATTAGGTATATTTAAAGTACATGAAGCCCTTGGATCAAACTCATTTCAAATCAAAGGTTAAAACTATCATAATCTCTTACGAGATTTTATGGTGTATGAACACCTTTCAAATCATTTGATGTTGTTAATTAGCTATTGTTTTTGATTCCTTTTATAGGTATTAGGTATATGTAAAGCATATGAAGCCCTTCGATCAAACTCATTTCAAATCAAAGGATAAAACTATCATAGTCTCTTACGAGATTTTTTTGGTGTATCAACACCTTTCAAATCATTTGATGTGCTTAATTAGCTATTGTTTTTTATTAAGTTTATAGGTATTAGGTTTATGTAAATCATATGAAGCCCTTGGATCAATCTCATTTCATATCAAACGTTAAATCTATCAGAGTCTCTTACGAGATTTTGTGGTGTGTGAACACCTTTAAAATCATTTGATGTGCTTAATTACCTATTGTTTTTGACTCCTTTAATAGGTATTAGGTATATGTAAAGCATATGAATCCCTTTGATCAAACTCATTTCAAATCGAAAGTTAAAACTATCATAGTCTCTTACGAGATTTTGTAGTGTATGAACACCTTCAAATCATTTGATGTGCTTAATTTCCTATTGTTTTTGACTCCTTAAATAGTTATTAGGTATATTTAAATCATATGAAGCCCTTGGATCAATCTCATTTCATATCAAACTTTAAATCTATCAGTCTCTTACGAGATTTTGTGGTATGTGAACACCTTTCAAATCATTTGATGTGCTTAATTACCTATTGTTTTTACTAATTTAATAGGTATTAGATATATTTAAAGTATATGAAGCCCTTGGATCAAACTCATTTCAAATCAAAGGTTAAAACTATCATAGTCTCTAACGAGATTTTGTGGTGTATGAACACCTTTCAAATCATTTGATGTGCTTAATTACCTATTATTTTTGTCTCCTTGAATAGGTATTAGGTATATGTAAAGCATATGAAGCCCTTGGATCAAACTCATTTCAAATCAAAGGTTAAAACTATCATAGTCTCTTACGAGATTTTGTGGTGTATGAACACCTTTCAAATCACTTGATGTGCTTAATTACGTATTGTTTTTGACTCCTTTTATAGGTATTACTTATATTTAAAGCATATGAAGACCTTGGATCAAACTCCTTTCAAATCAAAGGTTAAATCTATCAGAGTCTCTTACGAGATTTCATGGTGTATGAACACCATTCAAATCATTTGATGTGCTTAATTACCTATTTTTCTTCCTCCTTTTATAGGTATTAGGTATATGTAAATCATATGAAGCCCTTTGATCAAACTCATTTCAAATCAAAGGTTAAAACTATCATAGTCTCTTACGAGATTTTGTGGTGTATGAACACCTTTAAAATCACTTGATGTGCTTAATTACGTATTATTTTTGACTCCTTTTATAGGTATTAGTCATATTTAAAGCATATGAAGACCTTGGATCAAACTCCTTTCAAATCAAAGGTTAAATCTATCAGAGTCTCTTACGAGATTTCATGGTGTATGAACACCATTCAAATCATTTGATGTGCTTAATTACCTATTTTTCTTACTCCTTTTATAGGTATTAGGTATATGTAAAGCATATGAAGCCCTTGGATCAAACTCATTTCAAATCAAAGGTTAAAACTATCATAGTCTCTTACGAGATTTTGTGGTGTATGAACACCTTTCAAATCATTTGATGTGCTTAATTAGCTATTGTTTTTTATTCCTTTTATAGGTATTAGGTATATGTAAAGCATATGAAGCCCTTGGATCAAACTCATTTCAGATCAAAGGTTAAAACTATCATAGTCTCTTACGAGATTTTGTGGTGTATGAAGACCTTTCAAATCATTTGATGTGCTTAATTACCTATTTTTTTTGACTCCTTGAATAAGTATTAGGTATATTTAAATCATATCAAGCCCTTGGATCAAACTCATTTCAAATAAAAGGATAAAACTATCATAGTCTCTTACGAGATTTTGTGGTGTATGAACACCTTTCAAATCAATTGATGTTCTTAATTAGCTATTGTTTTTGATTCCTTTTAGAGGTATTAGGTATATGTAAAGCATATGAAGCCCTTGGATCAAACGCATTTCAAATCAAAGGTTAAAATTATCATAGTCTCTTACGAGATTTTGTGGCGTATGAACACCTTTCAAATCATTTGATGTGCTTAATTACCTATTGTTTTTTACTCATTTAATAGGTATTAGGTAAATTTAAAGCATATGAAGACCTTGGATCAAACTCATTTCTAATCAAAGGTTAAAACTATCATAGTCTCTTACGAGATTTTGTGGTGTATGAACACCTTTTAAATCACTTGATGTGCTTAATTACGTATTGTTTTTGACTCCTTTTATAGGTATTAGTTATATTTAAAGCATATGAAGACCTTGGATCAAACTCCTTTCAAATCAAAGGTTAAATCTATCAGAGTCTCTTACGAGATTTCATGGTGTATGAACACCATTCAAATCATTTGATGTGCTTAATTACCTATTTTTCTTACTCCTTTTATAGGTATTAGGTATATGTAAAGCATATCAAGCCCTTGGATCAAACTCATTTTAAATCAAAGGTTAAAACTATCATAGTCTCTTACGAGATTTTGTGGTGTGTGAACACCTTTCAAATCATTTGATGTTGTTAATTAGCTATTGTTTTTGATTCCTTTTATAGGTATTAGGTATATGTAAAGCATATGAAGCCCTTGGATCAAACTCATTTCAAATCGAAGGTTAAATCTATCAGATTCTCTTACGAGATTTTGTGGTGTATAAACACCTTTCAAATCATTTGATGTGCTTGATTACCTATTGTTTTTGACTCATTTAATAGGTATTAGGTATATTTAAAGTACATGAAGCCCTTGGATAAAACTCATTTCAAATCAAAGGTTAAAACTATCATAATCTCTTACGAGATTTTGTGGTGTATGAACACCTTTCAAATCATTTGATGTTGTTAATTAGCTATTGTTTTTTATTCCTTTTATAGGTATTAGGTATATGTAAAGCATATGAAGCCCTTCGATCAAACTCATTTCAAATCAAAGGATAAAACTATCATAGTCTCTTACGAGATTTTTTGGTGTATCAACACCTTTCAAATCATTTGATGTGCTTAATTAGCTATTGTTTTTTATTAAGTTTATAGGTATTAGGTTTATGTAAATCATATGAAGCCCTTGGATCAATCTCATTTCATATCAAACGTTAAATCTATCAGAGTCTCTTACGAGATTTTGTGGTGTGTGAACACCTTTGAAATCATTTGATGTGCTTAATTACCTATTGTTTTTGACTCCTTTAATAGGTATTAGGTATATGTAAAGCATATGAATCCCTTTGATCAAACTCATTTCAAATCGAAAGTTAAAACTATCGTAGTCTCTTACGAGATTTTGTTGTGTATGAACACCTTCAAATCATTTGATGTGCTTAATTTTCTATTGTTTTTGACTCCTTAAATAGTTATTAGGTATATTTAAATCATATGAAGCCCTTGGATCAATCTCATTTCATATCAAACTTTAAATCTATCAGTCTCTTACGAGATTTTGTGGTATGTGAACACCTTTCAAATCATTTGATGTGCTTAATTACCTATTGTTTTTACTAATTTAATAGGTATTAGATATATTTAAAGTATATGAAGCCCTTGGATCAAACTCATTTCAAATCAAAGGTTAAAACTATCATAGTCTCTAACGAGATTTTGTGGTGTATGAACACCTTTCAAATCATTTGATGTGCTTAATTACCTATTATTTTTGTCTCCTTTAATAGGTATTAGGTATATGTAAAGCATATGAAGCCCTTGGATGAAACTCATTTCAAATCAAAGGTTAAAACTATCATAGTCTCTTACGAGATTTTGTGACGTATGAACACCTTTCAAATCATTTGATGTGCTTAATTACCTATTGTTTTTTAATCCTTTAATAGGTATTAGGTATATGTAAAGCATATGAAGCCCTTGGATCAAACTCATTTCAAATAAAAGGTACAAACTATCATAGTCTCTTACGAGATTTTGTGGTGTATCAACACCTTTCAAATCATTTGATGTGCTTAATTAGCTATTGTTTTTTTTAAGTTTATAGGTATTAGGTTTATGTAAATCATATAAAGCCCTTGGATCAATCTCATTTCATATCAAACGTTAAATCTATCAGAGTCTCTTACGAGATTTTGTGGTGTGTGAACACCTTTGAAATCATTTGATGTGCTTAATTACCTATTGTTTTTTACTCCTTTAATAGGTATTAGGTATATGTAAATCATATGAAACCCTTGGATCAAACTCATTTCAAATCAAAGGTTAAAACTAGCATAGTCTCTTACGAGATTTTGTGGTGTATGAACACCTTTCAAATCATTTGATGTGCTTAATTAGCTATTGTTTTTTATTCCTTTTATAGGTATTAGGTATATGTAAAGCATATGAAGCCCTTGGATCAAACTCATTTCAGATCAAAGGTTAAAACTATCATAGTCTCTTACGAGATTTTGTGGTGTATGAAGACCTTTCAAATCATTTGATGTGCTTAATTACCTATTTTTTTTGACTCCTTGAATAAGTATTAGGTATATTTAAATCATATCAAGCCCTTGGATCAAACTCGTTTCAAATAAAAGGATAAAACTATCATAGTCTCTTACGAGATTTTGTGGTGTATGAACACCTTTCAAATCAATTGATGTTCTTAATTAGCTATTGTTTTTGATTCCTTTTATAGGTATTAGGTATATGTAAAGCATATGAAGCCCTTGGATCAAACGCATTTCAAATCAAAGGATAAAACTATCATACTCTCTTACGAGATTTTTTGGTGTATCAACACCTTTCAAATCATTTGATGTGCTTAATTAGCTATTGTTTTTTATTAATTTTATAGGTACTAGGTATATGTAACGCATATGAAGCCCTTGGATCAAACTCATTTCAAATCAAAGGTTAAAACTATCATAGTCTCTTAAGAAATTTTATGATGTATGAACACCTTTCAAATCATTTGATGTGCTTAATTAGCTATTGTTTTTTATTAATTTTATAGGTATTAGGTATATGTAAAGCATATGAAGCCCTTGGATCAAACTCATTTCAAATAAAAGGTTCAAACTATCATAGTCTCTTACGAGATTTTGTGGTGTATGAACACCTTTCAAATCATTTGATGTGTTTGATTACGTATTGTTTTTTAATACTTATATAGGTATTAGGTATATGTAAAGCATATGAATCCCTTTGATCAAACTCATTTCAAATTGAAAGTTAAAACTATCATAGTCTCTTACGAGATTTTGTTGTGTATGAACACCTTCAAATCATTTGATGTGCTTAATTTACTCCTTGAATAGGTATTAGGTATATTTAAATCATATGAAGCCCTTGGATCAATCTCATTTCATATCAAACGTTAAATCTATCAGAGTCTTTTACGAGATTGTGTGGTGTGTGAACACCTTTCAAATCATTTGATGTGCTTAATTACCTATTGTTTTTTACTCATTTAATAGGTATTAGGTAAATTTAAAGCATATGAAGACCTTGGATCAAACTCATTTCTAATCAAAGGTTAAAACTATCATAGTCTCTTACGAGATTTTGTGGTGTATGAACACCTTTTAAATCACTTGATGTGCTTAATTACGTATTGTTTTTGACTCCTTTTATAGGTATTAGTTATATTTAAAGCATATGAAGACCTTGGATCAAACTCCTTTCAAATCAAAGGTTAAATCTATCAGAGTCTCTTACGAGATTTCATGGTGTATGAACACCATTCAAATCATTTGATGTGCTTAATTAGCTATTGTTTTTGATTCCTTTTATAGGTATTAGGTATATGTAAAGCATATGAAGCCCTTGGATCAAACTCATTTCAAATCAAAGAATAAAACTATCATAGTCTCTTACGAGATTTGATGGTGTATGAACACCTTTCAAATCATTTGATGTGCTTAATTACCTATTATTTTTTAATCCTTTAATAGGTATTAGGTATATGTAAAGCATATGAAGGCCTATGAGCAAACTAATTTCAAATAAAAAGGTTCAAACTATAATAGTCTCTTACGAGATTTTGTGGTGTATGAACACCTTTCAAATCATTTGATGTGCTTGATTACGTATTGTTTTTGAATCCTTCTATAGGTATTAGGTATATGTAAAGCATATGAATCCCTTTGATCAAACTCATTTCAAATCGAAAGTTAAAACTACCATAGTCTCTTACGAGATTTTGTTGTGTATGAACACCTTCAAATCATTTGATGTGCTTAATTTCCTATTGTTTTTGACTCCTTAAATAGTTATTAGGTATATTTAAATCATATGAAGCCCTTGGATCAATCTCATTTCATATCAAACTTTAAATCTATCAGTCTCTTACGAGATTTTGTGGTGTGTGAACACCTTTCAAATCATTTGATGTGCTTAATTACCTATTGTTTTTACTCATTTAATAGGTATTAGATATATTTAAAGTATATGAAGCCCTTGGATCAAACTCATTTCAAATCAAAGGTTAAAACTATCATAGTCTCTAACGAGATTTTGTGGTGTATGAACACCTTTCAAATCATTTGATGTGCTTAATTACCTATTATTTTTGTCTCCTTTAATAGGTATTAGGTATATGTAAAGCATATGAAGCCCTTGGATCAAACTCATTTCAAATCAAAGGTTATAACTAACATAGTCTCTTACGAGATTTTGTGGCGTATGAACACCTTTCAAATCATTTGATGTGCTTATTTACCTATTGTTTTTTAATCCTTTAATAGGTATTAGGTATATGTAAAGCATATGAAGCCCTTGGATCAAACTCATTTCAAATAAAAGGTACAAACTATCGTAGTCTCTTACGAGATTTTGTGGTGTATCAACACCTTTCAAATCATTTGATGTGCTTAATTAGCTATTGTTTTTTATTAATTTTATAGGTATTAGGTTTATGTAAAGCATATAAAGCCCTTGTATCAGACTCATTTCAAATCAAAGGTTAAAACTATCATAGTCTCTTACGAGATTTTATGATGTATGAACACCTTTCAAATCATTTGATGTGCTTAATTAGCTATTGTTTTTGATTCCTTACGTAGGTATTAGGTATATGTAAAGCATATGAAGCCCTTGGATCAAACTCATTTTAAATCAAAGGTTAAAACTATCATTGTCTCTTACGAGATTTTGTGGCGTATGAACACCTTTCAAATCATTTGATGTGCTTAATTACCTATTGTTTTTTAATCCTTTAATAGGTATTAGGTATATGTAAAGCATATGAAGGCCTATGATCAAACTAATTTCAAATAAAAAGGTTCAAACTATCATAGTCTCTTACGAGATTTTGTGGTGTATGAACACCTTTCAAATCCTTTGATTTGCTTGATTACGTATTGTTTTTTAATCCTTCTATAGGTATTAGGTATATGTAAAGCATATGAATCCCTTTGATCAAACTCATTTCAAATCGAAAGTTAAAACTATCATAGTCTCTTACGAGATTTTGTTGTGTATGAACACCTTCAAATCATTTGATCTGCTAAATTTCCTATTGTTTTTGACTCCTTAAATAGTTATTAGGTATATTTAAATCATATGAAGCCCTTGGATCAATCTCATTTCATATCAAACTTTTAATCTATCAGTCTCTTACGAGATTTTGTGGTGTGTGAACACCTTTCAAATCATTTGATGTGCTTAATTACCTATTGTTTTTACTCATTTAATAGGTATTGGATATATTTAAAGTATATGAAACCCTTGGATCAAACTCATTTCAAATCAAAGGTTAAAACTATCATAGTCTCTTACGAGATTTTGTGGTGTATGAACACCTTTCAAATCATTTGATGTGCTTAATTAACTATTATTTTTGTTTCCTTTAATAGGTATTAGGTATATGTAAAGCATATGAAGCCCTTGGATCAAACTCATTTCAAATCAAAGGTTAAAACTATCATAGTCTCTTACGAGATTTTGTGGCGTATGAACACCTTTCAAATCATTTGATGTGCTTAATTACCTATTGTTTTTTAATCCTTTAATAGGTATTAGGTATATGTAAAGCATATGAAGCCCTTGGATCAAACTCATTTCAAATAAAAGGTACAAACTATCATAGTCTCTTACGAGATTTTGTGGTGTATCAACACCTTTCAAATCATTTGATGTGCTTAATTAGCTATTGTTTTTTATTAATTTTATAGGTATTAGGTTTATGTAAAGCATATGAAGCCCTTGGATCAAACTCATTTCAAATCAAAGGTTAAAACTATCATAGTCTCTTACGACATTTTATGATGTATGAACACCTTTCAAATCATTTGATGTGCTTAATTAGCTATTGTTTTTTATTCCTTACGTAGGTATTAGGTATATGTAAAGCATATGAAGCCCTTGGATCAAACTCATTTTAAATCAAAGGACAAAACTATCATAGTCTCTTACGAGATTTTTTGGTGTATCAACACCTTTCAAATCATTTGATGTGCTTAATTAGCTATTGTTTTTTATTAAGTTTATAGGTATTAGGTTTATGTAAATCATATGAAGCCCTTGGATCAATCTCATTTCATATCAAACGTTAAATCTATCAGAGTCTCTTACGAGATTTTGTGGTGTGTGAACACCTTTGAAATCATTTGATGTGCTTAATTACCTATTGTTTTCGACTCCTTTAATAGGTATTAGGTATATGTAAAGCATATGAATCCCTTTGATCAAACTCATTTCAAATCGAAAGTTAAAACTATCATAGTCTCTTACGAGATTTTGTTGTGTATGAACACCTTCAAATCATTTGATGTGCTTAATTTCCTATTGTTTTTGACTTCTTAAATATTTATTAGGTATATTTAAATCATATGAAGCCCTTGGATCAATCTCATTTCATATCAAACTTTAAATCTATCAGTCTCTTACGAGATTTTGTGGTATGTGAACACCTTTCAAATCATTTGATGTGCTTAATTACCTATTGTTTTTACTAATTTAATAGGTATTAGATATATTTAAAGTATATGAAGCCCTTGGATCAAACTCATTTCAAATCAAAGGTTAAAACTATCATAGTCTCTAACGAGATTTTGTGGTGTATGAACACCTTTCAAATCATTTGATGTGCTTAATTACCTATTATTTTTGTCTCCTTTAATAGGTATTAGGTATATGTAAAGCATATGAAGCCCTTGGATCAAACTCATTTCAAATCAAAGGTTAAAACTATCATAGTCTCTTACGAGATTTTGTGACGTATGAACACCTTTCAAATCATTTGATGTGCTTAATTACCTATTGTTTTTTAATCCTTTAATAGGTATTAGGTATATGTAAATCATATGAAGCCCTTGGATCAAACTCGTTTCAAATAAAAGGTACAAACTATCATAGTCTCTTACGAGATTTTGTGGTGTATCAACACCTTTCAAATCATTTGATGTGCTTAATTAGCTATTGTTTTTTATTAATTTTATAGGTATTAGGTTTATGTAAATCATATGAAGCCCTTGGATCAATCTCATTTCATATCAAACGTTAAATCTATCAGAGTCTCTTACGAGATTTTGTGGTGTGTGAACACCTTTGAAATCATTTGATGTGCTTAATTACCTATTGTTTTTGACTCCTTTAATAGGTATTAGGTATATGTAAAGCATATGAATCCCTTTGATCAAACTCATTTCAAATCGAAAGTTAAAACTATCATAGTCTCTTACGAGATTTTGTTGTGTATGAACACCTTCAAATCATTTGATGTGCTTAATTTCCTATTATTTTTGACTTCTTAAATATTTATTAGGTATATTTAAATCATATGAAGCCCTTGGATCAATCTGATTTCATATCAAACTTTAAATCTATCAGTCTCTTACGAGATTTTGTGGTATGTGAACACCTTTCAAATCATTTGATGTGCTTAATTACCTATTGTTTTTACTAATTTAATAGGTATTAGATATATTTAAAGTATATGAAGCCCTTGGATCAAACTCATTTCTAATCAAAGGTTAAAACTATCATAGTCTCTAACGAGATTTTGTGGTGTATGAACACCTTTCAAATCATTTGATGTGCTTAATTACCTATTATTTTTGTCTCCTTTAATAGGTATTAGGTATATGTAAAGCATATGAAGCCCTTGGATCAAACTCATTTCAAATCAAAGGTTAAAACTATCATAGTCTCTTACGAGATTTTGTGACGTATGAACACCTTTCAAATCATTTGATGTGCTTAATTACCTATTGTTTTTTAATCCTTTAATAGGTATTAGGTATATGTAAATCATATGAAGCCCTTGGATCAAATTCGTTTCAAATAAAAGGTACAAACTATCATAGTCTCTTACGAGATTTTGTGGTGTATCAACACCTTTCAAATCATTTGATGTGCTTAATTAGCTATTGTTTTTTATTAATTTTATAGGTATTAGGTTTATGTAAATCATATGAAGCCCTTGGATCAATCTCATTTCATATCAAACGTTAAATCTATCAGAGTCTCTTACGAGATTTTGTGGTGTGTGAACACCTTTGAAATCATTTGATGTGCTTAATTACCTATTGTTTTTTACTCCTTTAATAGGTATTAGGTATATGTAAATCATATGAAACCCTTGGATCAAACTCATTTCAAATCAAAGGTTAAAACTAGCATAGTCTCTTACGAGATTTTGTGGTGTATGAACACCTTTCAAATCATTTGATGTGCTTAATTAGCTATTGTTTTTTATTCCTTTTATAGGTATTAGGTATATGTAAAGCATATGAAGCCCTTGGATCAAACTCATTTCAGATCAAAGGTTAAAACTATCATAGTCTCTTAAGAGATTTTGTGGCGTATGAAGACCTTTCAAATCATTTGATGTGCTTAATTACCTATTTTTTTGACTCCTTGAATAAGTATTAGGTATATTTAAATCATATCAAGCCCTTGGATCAAACTCATTTCAAATAAAAGGATAAAACTATCATAGTCTCCTACGAGATTTTGTGGTGTATGAACACCTTTCAAATCATTTGATGTTCTTAATAAGCTATTGTTTTTGATTCCTTTTATAGGTATTAGGTATATGTAAAGCATATGAAGCCCTTGGATCAAACGCATTTCAAATCAAAGGATAAAACTATCATACTCTCTTACGAGATTTTTTGGTGTATCAACACCTTTCAAATCATTTGATGTGCTTAATGCGCTATTGTTTTTTATTAATTTTATAGGTATTAGGTATATGTAACGCATATGAAGCCCTTGGATCAAACTCATTTCAAATCAAAGGTTAAAACTATCATAGTCTCTTAAGAGATTTTATGATGTATGAACACCTTTCAAATCATTTGATGTGCTTAATTAGCTATTGTTTTTTACTCCTTTGATAGGTATTAGGTATATGTAAAGCATATGAAGCCCTTGGATCAAACTCATTTCAAATCAAAGGTTAAAATTATCATAGTCGCTTACGAGATTTTGTGGCGTATGAACACCTTTCAAATCATTTGATGTGCTTAATTACATATTGTTTTTTTCTCCTTTAATAGGTATTAGGTATATGTAAAGCATATGAAGCCCTTGGATCAAACTCATTTCAAATAAAAGGTTCAAACTATCATAGTCTCTTACGAGATTTTGTGGTGTATGAACACCTTTCAAATCATTTGATGTGCTTGATTACGTATTGTTTTTGAATACTTCTATAGTTATTAGGTATATGTAAAGCATATGAATCCCTTTGATCAAACTCATTTCAAATCGAAAGTTAAAACTATCATAGTCTCTTACGAGATTTTGTTGTGTATGAACTCCTTTTAAATCACTTGATGTGCTTAATTACGTATTGTTTTTGACTCCTTTTATAGGTATTTGTTATATTTAAAGCATATGAAGACCTTGGATCAAACTCCTTTCAAATCAAAGGTTAAATCTATCAGAGTCTCTTACGAGATTTCATGGTGTATGAACACCATTCAAATCATTTGATGTGCTTAATTAGCTATTGTTTTTGATTCCTTTTATAGGTATTAGGTATATGTAAAGCATATCAAGCCCTTGGATCAAACTCATTTCAAATCAAAGGTTAAAACTATCATAGTCTCTTATGAGATTTGATGGTGTATGAACACCTTTCAAATCATTTGATGTGCTTAATTACCTATTGTTTTTGACACCTTGAATCGGTATTAGGTATATTAAAATCATATCAAGCCCTTGGATCAAACTCATTTCAAATCAAAGGTTAAAACTATCATAGTCTCTTACGAGATTTTTTTGTGTATGAACACCTTTCAAATCATTTGATGTTGTTAATTTGCTATTGTTTTTTATTCCTTTTATAGGTATTAGGTATATGTAAAGCATATGAAGCCCTTGGATCAAACTCATTTCAAATCAAAGGTTAAAACTATCATAGTCTCTTACGAGATTTTGTGGTGTATCAACACCTTTCAAATCATTTGATGTGCTTAATTAGCAATTATTTTTAATTCCTTTAATAGCTTTTAGGTATATGTAAAGCATATGAAGCCCTTAGATCAAACTCAGTTCAAATCAAAGGTTAAAACTATTATAGTTACTTACGAAATTTTGTGGCGTATGAACACCTTTCAAACCATTTGATGTGCTTAATTACCTATTATTTTTGATTCCTTTCATAGGTATTAGGTATATGTAAAGCATATAGAGCCCATGTATCAAACTCATTTCAAATCAAAGGTTAAAACTATCATAGTCTCTTACGAGATTTTGTGGTGTATGAATTCCTTTCAAATAACTTGATGTGCTGAATTACCTATTGTTTTTGAGTCCTTTTATAGGTATTAGTTATATTTAAAGCATATGAAGACCTTGGATCAAACTCATTTCAAATCAAAGGTTAAATCTATCATAGTCTCTTACGAGATTTTGTGGTGTATAAACACCATTCAAATCATTTGATGTGCTTAATTACCTTTTTTTTTACTCCTTTTATAGGTATTAGGTATATGTAAAGCATATGAAGCCCTTGGATCAAACTCATTTCAAATCAAAGGTTAAAACTATCATAGTCTCTTACGAGATTTTGGGCGTATGAACACCTTTCAAATCATTTGATGTGCTTAATTACCTATTGTTTTTTATTCCTTCTATAGGTATTAGGTATATGTGAAGCATATGAATCCCTTTGATCAAACTCATTTCAAATCGAAAGTTAAATCTATCATAGTCTCTTACGAGATTTTGTGGTGTATGAACACCTTTCAAATCATTTGATGTGTTTAATTACGTTTTTTTACTCCATTTATAGGTATTAGGTATATGTAAAGCATATGAAGCCCTTGGATCAAACTCATTTCAAATCAAAGGTTAAAACTATCGTAGTCTCTTACGAGATTTCGTGGCGTATGAACACCTTTCAAATCATTTGATGTGCTTAATTACCTATTGTTTTTGACTCCTATAATAGGTATTAGGTATATGTAAAGCATATGAAGCCCTTGGATCAAACTCATTTCAAATCACAGGTTAAAACTATCATAGTCTTCTTCGAGATTTTGTGGTGTATGAACACCTTTCAAATCATTTTATGTGCTTGATTACCTATTGTTTTTGAATCCTGCTATAGGTATTAGGTATATGTAAAGCATATGAATCCCTTTGATCAAAGTCATTTCAAATCGAAAGTTAAAACTATCATAGTCTCTTACGAGATTTTGTTGTGTATGAACACCTTCAAATCATTTGATGTGCTTAATTTCCTATTGTTTTTGACTCCTGGAATAGGTATTAGGTATATTTAAATCATATGAAGCCCTTGGATCAATCTCATTTCATATCAAATGTTAGAACTATCATTGACTCTTACGAGGTTTTGTGGTGTATGAACACCTTTCAAATCATTTGATGTGCTTAATTACCTATTGTTTTTGACTCCTTTAATAGGTATTAGGTATATGTAAAGCATATGAAACCGTTGGATCAAACTCATTTCAAATCAAAGGTTAAAACTATCATAGTCTCTTACGAGATTTTGTGGTGTATGAACACCTTTCAAATCATTTGATGTTGTTAATTAGCTATTGTTTTTAATTCCTTTTATAGGTATTAGATATATGTAAAGCATATGAAGCCCTTGGATCAAACTCATTTCAAATCAAAGGTTAAAACTATCGTAATCTCTTACGAGATTTTGTGGTGTATCAACACCTTTCAAATCATTTGATGTGCTTAATTAGCTATTATTTTTAATTCCTTCAATAGCTTTTAGGTATATGTAAAGCATATGAAGCCCTTGGATAAAAATCATTTCAAATCAAAGGTTAAAACTATCATAGTCTCTTACGAGATTTTGTGATGTATGAACACCTTTCAAACCATTTGATGTGCTGAATTACCTATTGTTTTTTATTCCTTTCATAGGTATTAGGTATATGTAAACCATTTTCCTTGATGTTCTCACTTATTCCTTCAAAGTAGGAAACCAAACCCTAATCTGATTAGGTTAGGGGCCTAAGATGAGCTTTGGAGGGAAAATGATTCCTTTTGCTTGATCCTTGTAGCTTGGCCGTCCATTTTGTGCATAAAATAGAAGTTGGCCGCCCATTTTATGTAAAGATAGAAGTTCCCTTCTATCCTTATCTCTAGTTAACCCTAGGCGCCATTTCCTGATGTTTTAGGCGCCATTTTCTTGCTTCACTCGTCCATGCTTCCATTTTTCAACCCTAGTTGACTTTCTACTTTCTAGAAATGAAATTACAACTTAACTAGGACTTTCCTAGTTAATCTAAGATGACATTAAATTAACTAAGAGTACAGTTTATTAACTAGACTCCTATTAAAGCAATAAAGATAGTAACTTAGTCAATAATTTATTAACTAAGCTAAGGACACTTTCAAGGGACTTAAAGGACTCAATAGTCTTAAGGGAATTCAGAACATCCCTTAGCACACAGGCAACCATGTTCTTGGTCTTGGAATCAATGGAGCCAGATGGACCTCCATCAACCTCCATCAAATACTTTCAGCTTTCCAGCCACGAACCCCTTAAAATGGTATAAAAAAAAAAACAATTCAGGCTTTGGAGTGGCTCAAAAATATTATCCGAGTTAGGAGTTGGGCCAAAAATATGATTTCGGCCCTTACGAACAAAGAAACAACGCGAAAAATCGGACTTCAAGCTCTGAGCTCAGGAACCCCTTAAAAATGGTAAATAAAACATGTCAGGCTTTGGAATCGCTCAAAAAATGTTATCCGACCTAGGAGTTTGGCCAAAAATACGATTTAGGCCCCCACGAAAAAAGAACCAACGCGAAAAATCGGAATATTTTCGGTTTCTGAGCACTTGAACCCCCTTAGAAATTGTAATAAAACATGTCAGAATTTGGAATCGCTCAAAAATATTTTCCGAGCTAAGAGTAAGGCCAAAAATACGATTTGGGCCTCCGCGAACAAAGAACCGATGCGAAAAAATCGGACTTCAAAATTTTTATCTTCAGAGTGCTCAAACCCCTTAGAAATGGTAGAAAAACATGTTAGGCTTTGGAATCGCTGGAAAAATTTTATCCGAGCTAGGAGTTAGGCCAAAAATACGGTTTGGGCGCCCACGAACAAAGAACCGACGCGAAAAATCGGACTTTAATAATTTCAGTTTCTGAGCCCTCGAACCCCTTAGAAATGGTAAAAAAAAACATGTCAGGTTTTGGAATCGCTCAAAAATGTTATCCGAGCTAGGAGTTAGGCAAAAAATACAATTTTGCCCCCCCCACGAACAAAGAACAAACGCGAAAAATCGGACTTCAATATTTTTAGCTTCTGAGATCACGATCCCGTTAAAAATGGTAAAAAACCATGTCAGGCTTTGGAATCGCTCAAAAATGTTATCCGAGCTAGGAGTTAGGCTTAAAATACGATTTGGGCCCCCACGGACAAAGTACCGACGCGGAAAATCGGACTTCAAATTTTTTTATCTTCGGAGCGCTCGAACCCCTTAGAAATGGTAAAAAAAACATGTCAGGCTTTGGAATCGCTCGAAAATGTTATCCGAGCTTGGAGTTAGGCCTAAAATACGATTTGGGCCCTCACGAACAAAGAACCCCCTTATGATATGTATATTATTATGTGTATATTGATTATATAACATGGAAATAACATGCTAAGGTTCATTAGAGTTGATTTATGTGATCTAAACAACACTTATATACCAAGTTATCATGATTATGCTTCTAAATGGAATATGTTAAGTACATGGACTTGTGTAGTGAACGATAATAGGTATAATCTTGATAGAATTATATGTCTAAGTGTTAATCAAGTCTCTAAGGCATAACTGGTTAAGTTCAATCAAAGTTACTACTTTAAAGACTAGTTTCAAGTATAAAAACTTTATGTTTCTTAACTACTATAGCGAGAGTAATTGAAGGGAGTTGATAAGGAATATGTGAGTTGAGGATGAATCGATGAGGATTATGAGTATTGAGTATTAAATTATAAATTATTAAATATATCTTAAATTACAAATATGAAAGTAAGGCGTGAAAATGCACTCGGGTTAGGGCGGGTAGTCCCTAGATGTTACCCAATCAGGAGGGGCGAAATCCTGACGATGAAGGACATGTCCAGGTTAAGTCTTGCAAGAAGAACAAAAAAGGTGGGGTGACGACCCTCAAAAGTTTGGAGACAGCCGGTACACAGTACCCCTCTCCATTCGCGTTCATGCCAAATGATTCGATTTTATGAAATTATAATAATTGAGTTGAATGTGACTACTTGCTATTATAATTACGTGTTATCTGATAGTTTTCAAAATACACTTAAACTCGTATTTTCTATTATACAGTGTGTACTCAGCTTTGCTTATTGTTTTGTCATTTCTGTGGCCTGTCACTTGGTGGGTGGCAGAGTCTAACCTTGATGCTGGATTATGTTAGAAGCCGGAGTCGAGTTGAAAGCGAATTTATGTTTCAGATGTATATTATGCCTTAAAGTTATGAGATTTAAGTTTGTATATGAGGAGTATGTTCCAACGAGTTATGTTCTAATTTAATTCCTTTGCTTTGGGATAGATATCGAATGACTCTGTAATTAAAGGATTATATAAAGGGTATTGTTTTGTGGGCCCATAACCCACAGGTCCATGATCGTGTATTTAACGTTGTTTCCGCTACATGTTTCATCTAAAGTATTATTTATTATTATGGATTCCATGATTATCGAACTATGAGATTGCTAAGCGTGTTAAGCTAGCAGCTCGGGAGGCCGGGCTGTTACATTCCCTGCCTCTTAAAAGCATACTTGTCCTCAAGTTCCTTCCAAGGTAAAAGGAACAAGATCACAAGCTCTCATGGATGCACAAATCCCTTTGCCAAACAATATTTGAATGTATCATGATTCTCTCGATGGACCACCTTAAATGGACCTTCTTCAATGGCTTTATGCTTCTCCTTTAGATTGTTGAACACCTTTTGGGCATTCAAAATTAAAAACACATAATCACCAACCTCAAAGGGAGGTTTCTTTCTCAAACTCAATATGGCAGCACACCTCTCCTTCTTGTTTTGATGTAGCATGTTGCTCAAGTCCTTTGACACCTCTCGAATAGTTGAATCTCCTTTCTTCTTGGACATGATTTCTTTGGGAGGTAATGGTTGTAAGCGCACTCTCCTCGAACCCACCAAAACTGAATAGACATTTGTGTCCCCTTCATGGATAACTTTCCTATCAAATTGCCATGGTCTTCCAAGCAAAAGGTGACAAGCACTCATGGGAAGTACATCACACCATAGCTCATCTTTGTAGCTTTCAATAGAGAACGAAATCAAAGCTTGTTTAGTCACATTTAGTCCAGTTTTTTTATCAAGCCAACTCAACTTATAGGGTAGTGGATGTTCCCTAGTAAGAAGATTTAACTTGTCTAACACATCACAAGAAACAACGTTAGTGCAAGAACCACTATCAATAATTACATTACAAGTATTATCACCTACTTTGCAACGTGTATGAAATAAATTATATCGTTGTTCTTGATTAGGAGGACAATCAACATGTAAGACTTTCCTAACAACACCAATCAGTTTTGAGTCATCCTCCGCAAAGGCATCCTCTTCTTCTTCCTCCACATTCTCTTCCTCGCAATGAACTCATAAACCTCTTCTTCTTCAAGCATGGTGTGGTATTGACTCAAACTAAGTGCTCGTTTGCTAGGACATTCACTTGCTATCAGACCCTTACCTTGACATTTGAAGCACTTTCTCCTATTCTCGAACTTTTCTCTTGGAATAAAGACCTTCTGTTTTTCGATCCTCTTCTCTTCCTTAGACGAAAATGGTGAAATTTTATCCCCTCCCCCAAGAAAAGATGAAGAACCCTCATTGCTTTCCTTAGAGCCAAGCTTGAAACCATAGTTAGGTTTCGATATTCACTTGTTTCTAGCCTCAAATTTCAAGGCTAACTTACAACCATCCTCAAAGGTGACATAGTGAGCCACTTCTACTTGATCCGCAATTTGCCTTGCCAAGCCTTTAATGTACCTTGCGATCTTCAAAGCCTCCTTTTCCTACATATCACAAACTAGGCACAATCTATCAAATTCTCGTGTGTAATCAGCCACACTAAGAGTCTCTTACATCAAAGATGTGAGCTTTAAGTATTGCTCTTGCTCATACTCTCTAAGAAGAAATTTGGCTCTCAATTTCTTCCTCAAACTAGTCCAAGTGTTCACTTGTTCTTTTCCATCTCTTTTTCTTCGAGCTTTGAACCCCTTCCAACCATAAAGATGCATACTTGGTCAGTTTCATGGTAGCAAGTTTGTATTTTTTTCGATCATCATACTCCTTATAGTCAAATATTCTCTCAATTTACCTCACCCAATCAAGAAACACCTCTGGATCCGAATCTCCTGCAAATTCGGGTAGGTCTAGTTTCAACCCTCTATCATCATCAATGGGACGTGGTTGATAACTTTGTTTTTCAAATTCCTCATCGGATTCCCTAGGCCACATATGATTTTGTTTTTTTCATAACAATGGAAGTTAAAACATTAACCTGTTTTTGGGCCTCATGCCTAAAAACATGTCAGTCTTTAGAATCGCTCAAAAATGTTATCTGAGCTAGGAGTTAGGCCAAAAATACGATTGGGCCCCCACGAACAAAGAACGAACTGGAAAAATCGGACTTTTATATTTTCAGCTTCTGAGATTACAAACCCCTTAAAATGGTAAAAGAACATGTCAGGCTTTGGAATCGCTTAAAAATGTTATCCGAGCTACGAGTTACGCCTAAAATACAATTTAGGCCCCCACGAACAAAGAAACGACGCGAAAAATCAGACTTCAAAATTTTTAGCTTCAGAGCGCTCAAACCCCTTAGAAATGGTAAAAAAACATGTCAGGCTTTGGAATCGCTCAAAAATGTTATCGAAGCTAGGAGTTAGGCCATGTTATATTCTGGCTATGCTCTAAGTAGAATAGGTTTGATTATGAAAATATGAATGATAGTTAACTTAAATTAATTTAGATACAGATGCACCACTAAGTCAAATTAAGGTCCTAAGAACACCACTTGATTCAAGCTCAAAATCAAGCTAGCATAGGCGCCTAGATTAATTGTGAATTAATCAAAGCAAAATGAAACTCGAAAGTTTTAGGTATAAAACGTCTAATGATGTTTATTAATGACTCGTGCCCTTTAAATACATGTCCTTCACTCTCTAAAAGATAATTGCTGAAAATAAAAAGATTAATTAAACTAATTAAGCTAAAAATCTATCTAACTAGGGTTGAAGTCGATCTTCCTTTCATAATCTATCATTTTTGACGCCATCTTGACCATTTTCCTTGATATTCTCACTTATCCCTTCAAAGTAGGAAACCAAACCCTAATCTGATTAGGTTAGGCGCCTAAGATGAGCTTTGGAGGGAAATGATTCCTTTTGTTTGATCCTTGTAGCTTGGCCGCCCATTTTGTGCATAAGATAGAAGTTGGACGCCCATTTTATGTAAAGATAGAAGTTCCCTCCTATCCTTATCTCTAGTAAACCCTAGGCGCCATTTTCTGATGTTTTAGGCGCCATTTTCTTACTTCACTCGTCCATGCTTCCATTTGCAACCCTAGTTGACTTTCTCCTTTTTAAACATGAAATTACAACTCAACTAGGACTTTCCTAGTTAATCTAAGATGACACTAAATTAACTAAGAGTACATTTTATTAACTAGACTCCTAATAAAGCAAAAAGATAGTAACTTAGTCAATAATCAATTAACTAAGCTAAGGACACTTTCAAGGGACTTAAAGGACTCAATGCTCTTAAGGGAATTCAGAACATCCCTTAACACACAAGCAACCATGTCCTTGGTCTTGGGGTCAATGGAGCTAGATGGACCTCCATCATCAAATGGTCAAGATGGCGTCAAAAATGATAGAGTATGAAAGGAAGATCGACTTCAACCCTAGTTAGATAGATTTTTAGCTTAATTAGTTTAATTATTCTTTTTATTTTCAGCAATTATCTTTTAGAGAGTCAAGGAAATGTATTTAAAGGGCACGAGTCATTAATAAACATCATTAGACGTTTTATACCTTAAACTTTCGAGTTTTATTTTGCTTTGATAATTAATTCACAATTAATTTAGGCGCCTATGCTAGCTTGATTTTGAGCTTGAATCAAGAGGTGTTCTTAGGACCTTAATTTGACTTAGTGGTGCATTTGTATCTAAGTTAATTTAAGTAAAGCTTTACTATCATTCATATTTTCGTAATCAAACCTAATCTGCCTAGAGCATAGCCAGAATATAACATCTTGGTATCAGAGCCAACATAAATCCTAGCCTAAATTCGTCCAAACACAAACCCTAAACACAATGTCAGGAACTAGCCAAACCAACGAACAGTTACAAGAGAGGATCACAATGATGGAGGAAGAGAGGCGTGCAAGTGAGGCCAGAATGACCTTACTTCAAGATCAAGTGAGGAATTTGTCTTTGAGATTGAGAAGACAAAGGGGAGACGAACCCTTTGAGGGTTCTGATGGAGATAGTGACGATTCATCTAGGGTTCCATCCATCCAAAATGGTCAAAGAAATTTCAATGACTTTAAGGTGGATCTTCCTGAGTATGATGGAAAGTTAGATGCATACTAATTTGTAGAATTGTTAAGGACTGTTGAAAGAGTCTTTGACTATAAACAAATTCCGGAGGATAGGAAGGTCAAGCGTGTTGCTCTCAAGCTTCGAAAGTATGCATCAACATGGTGGGCTAGTAAGTGTAGCAAGAGAGAAAGAGAAGGTGATGCAGGAGCATCTACCCTAGCCCCGAGTCTTCTTGGAATCAAGGAAGAAAGGATGGAAGTCCAGTTTTGGAGTTTGATTAACAGTAACATCCCGAAAGTGTTAATTAAACAAGCCTAGATTAAGCTACGAGCCTTATGGTACCTTAAACAATCATTAAATATGACTAATTATGTTAAACATCATGTAAAGTAGCTTAATTAGTTTACAAACCATGTTTAAAAAGCTTAAGTACAGTTTACGGTTTTTGTTAGTGCTTAAACGTTTTTTGTAAGGTGTTTTAGGGGGCTTAAATCTGATGTTTCAAGGCCACCTCATGCTTCAACAGCTTCACATTGATGCCTAGCATTCCCATATGAAAATACATGGCCATTGGAACGTGGAGCAATGAGATATAAGAGATTCAAGGTGAAGATATGCAAACTGGCTCTGAAAAACGTGATTCAGGGCCCTCCTTATCTGTTCTGGGTTTCTGAATCTAATACTGCAAATGAGGCCATATTTTGAATATATTTTCCTTAGTTTATGTAGAATAATCTCCCATTGGTAGTTTCTCTGTATAGGATCAACCAATGGCCTTATTTTACTATTTTTTTTGAAGCTCCTGAAAACGGCTACGTTTTTCAGCATTTGCATTTTATTTTCCTTTTTTGGCTGGGCAAATGACAACCAAATGACGTGAATTTTTGGTATGTTGTAGCCTTATATGTCTAATTTGTAACCATGTATCAAAAGCATAATTTGGAGTTCTTTAAGACATTGAAAACGTTCTTACACTAGAGCTGTGCGCTTGTGTATTTCCAGATCAGTTTTGATCTTTTATGAAATCTTTACTTTCTTTCCTTCTAAACGTGGATTTAGTTCATAGAACTTAAAGTAGGTTGATATTAGAGACTAATTGTCATAATACAACCTTTGGATTGGTGGTTAATTGGGTTGGTGTAAGTGGTGGTAGTTCGTTCATTCGAGCAAGGGTAGTTAACCGAAACTAATTGTGAATATTTCTTTAGTTCTTTTCATTCCGAATGCTCTTGGTTGCGTAACTCTTTATGTATCAGAAGGAAAGGAAAAGCTTAAAGATTGGACGAAGATGAAGAAGCTACTCAAAAAGAAGTTTCTTCCTACCTACTATGTTCAAGAGAACTTTTCCAAGTTCCATCACCTACAACAAGGTTCGAATTCAGTGGAGACCTATGCAAGGGAATTCGAGTCATATTCATGAAGTGTGAAGTACAAGAGGATGAACCTCAAACTCTGGTAAGATTTCTTGGTGGTTTGGATGTTAAGATTGCTAACATAGTTGAATTGCATCTTTTTCTAGTTTGGAGGACTTGATCATCTTGGCTCACAAGGTGGAAAAGCACCAAAAGAGCAAAGGAAAGACTGAAGTGGCTCGTTCTTATCCTAAACCTAACACATACTCTAAGCCAAACACAAACTTTTCTAAAACTACCCCAAGTTCGATCCAGAAATCCCCAAACACCCCAAATACTTTCACCCCCAATACTTTCACTCCAAATAAATCTTCTAGGAAGTTTTTTAGGTGTCAAGGAGGAGGAAATATTGCTTCTGAATGTCCCAACAAAAGAATTGTAACCCTAGAGGAGGCGGATGATGTAGTTATGGAGACGTGTGAAGAGGAGGTGTATGGACAAGAAGTTGTTGGTCCTGATGAGGGTGAATGCTTGGTTGTTAGGAGAGCCGTGAGTGGCGTGGTAGACGAGGAGAAATCACAACAAAGTGAGGCCTTATTCCATACTAGATGTATTGTTGAGAACAAGGTGTGCACCTTGATTATTGATGGAGGGAGTTGTACCAATGTGGAGTCCCAACATATGGTGGATAAGTTGAAGCTTTCAACTACTCCTCACCCTAAGTCATATGTGATTCAATGGCTTAATCAAGGTAAAGGTATCCAAGTTACTAACCGTTTGCTATTGTCCTTCAGTATTGGTAGTAACTATAAAGAGGAGATTTAGTGTGATATTATTCCTATGGATGCTTGTCATGTACTATTAGGGCGTCCATAGTTGTTTGATAGGAGAGTCATACATGATGGTTACAAGAACACATATTCATTCACTAAAGATGGAAAGAAAGTAACCCTAACCCCTATCATGTCTATTCCCTCGTCTAAACAACATTCCACAAAAGAAAAATATCATTCACTCACTACCTTGTTAAAATCTGATTATCATGAACTTAGTCCTTTTCGTGAGTTATTGTTAAATATAGATCAAAAGGAACAAGTTGATAGTAATCTAGATCACCCTTTACTTGTCCTATTGCTTGAAAACTACAAAGATGTCTTCCCACATTAAATACCCCACGGCCTACCCCCCTAAAAGAGACATCCAACACAAAATTGACCTAATCCCCGGAGCCATGTTGCCTAATAAGCCTTCCTATAGAACCAACCCTAAAGAAACTGAAGAAATAAGGAGGCAAGTGAATGAATTGTTGTCTAAAGGCATGATTAGAGAGTCTTTGAGTCCTTGTGCAGTTCCAACTCTCTTAGTGCCAAAGAAGAATGGTGAGTGGCGCATGTGTGTGGACAGTAGGGCTATCAATAAGATCACTATTAAGAACAGGTTTCCAATTCCAAGATTGAATGACTTATTAGATGATCTTAATGGCTCTAATGTGTTCTCTAAGATTGATTTGAGAAGTGGATACCATCAGATTCGAATTTGTGAAGGGCATGAATGGAAGACTACCTTTAAGACAAAGGAGGGTTTGTATGAGTGGCTTGTTATGCCATTTGGATTGTCTAATGCTCCAAGTACTTTCATGCGCTTAATGAATCAAACTATGAAGCCCTTTTTGGGCAGATTTGTAGTAGTTTACTTTGATGATATACTTGTCTAAAGCATGAATGAATTTGAGCATGCAAAACACTTAGAGCAAGTGTTTAGTGTGTTGAGGGCCAAATGCTTGTATGGTAATTTAGAGAAATGTCACGTCTTTTCTAACCAAGTTGTGTTTCTAGGTTTCATTATCTCTAAAGAAGGGATCAAGGCTGATGAGAAGAAGGTCCAAGCAATCAAGGAGTGGCCTACTCCTACCTCAATACAACAAGTTCGAAGCTTTCATGGACTAGCTTCCTTCTCTTTCTCCAATTACAGAAATCACAAAGTTAAAGAAGTTTGAGTGGAGTGAACAAGCCAACAAAGCGTTTAGGGAGGTAAAAGCTTAATTGATTAGTGCTCCTATTTTAGCTTTACCTAACTTCAATAAAGTTTTTGAGGTTGAATGTGATGCATCTGGCGTGGGAATTGGAGCTGTGTTGTCTCAAAATGGAAGGCCTTTGGTCTACTTTAGTGAGAAACTGAATGAAGCAAAGAGGAAGTACTCGACCTATGACAAAGAATTTTATGCTTTGGTTCGTGCCTTGGACCATTGGAGACACTACCTCATTGCAAAGGAGTTCATTCTCCATTCTGATCATGAGGCGCTTAAGTACCTTCAAAGCCAATAGAAATTGCAACCTAGACATGCTAAATGGGTGGAATACCTCCAAACGTTCCATTTTACTATTAAGCATAAAGCAGGGAAGATGAACAAAGGTGTTGATGCCCTATCTAGGAGGTACTATTACTTTCTACCTTAAGCCCTAAGGTGATGGGGCTTGAGCTATTGAAAGAATGCTATGTAGAGGACAAGGACTTTGGAGTTTTGTTTGAAAAATGCCATAATCGTCCAAGTGGTGAGTTCGTTAAGACATTGAAAACGTTCTTACACTATAGCTGTGCGCTTGTGTATTTCTGGATCAGTTTTGATCTTTTATGAAATCTTTACTTTCTTTCAATCTAAACGTGGATTTAGTTGATAGAACTTAAAGTAGGTTGATATTAGAGACTAATTTTCATAATAAAAACTTTGGATTGGTGGTTAATTGGGTTGGTGTAAGTGGTGGTAGTTCGTTCATTCGAACAAGGGTAGTTAACCGAAACTGATTGTGATTGTTTCTTTAGTTCTTTCCATTCCGAATGCTCTTGGTTGCGTAACTCTTTATATATCATTTGGTATCAGAGCTTAAGGTTGTTTAAGAGCATTCAAATCACTCCATAAACGTCCTAAACACAGACTCTAAACCCAAACACAATCCCCTACCAAGACCGCAGCTATTCTAAGCCCAAACACACTTCTTTTCGTTCTTTTAGCTTCATTTGTTCTAATTGGAGTTATGGCAGGAGGAGAAGGGAGTCACTTTCGAAAGGGAATGTCCTTAGAGGAGGCAAGATTGGTTGGAGTTGAAAATAGGTTGGAAGCTCTAATTGAGCAACTAGCCAATATGATGAATGTAATAAGGGATGGTGGTGTTGGTGGTGAAAAAAGGAGAGGTAGGAGGGATGAAAACTTGGAGGAACTAGAAGTACAACCTCAATTTGATTCAAGTGGGGAAACTTCTGATTTTTCTATTAGGAGGAGATTTAGAGGGGGACGAAAACAGAACAATGACTTAAGGGACATTAAGTTGGATGTTCCTGAGTTCGATGGAAGTCTAAATCCTGATGACTTCATTGAATGGATGACTCGTTGCAATAGGATTTTCGAAGTGAAGGGATATGATGATGAAAAATCCTTCAAGGTAGCTGTGGTGAAACTAAAGGGGTATGCATCCCTTTGGTGGGAAAATACAGTTCTAGCTAGATCGAGGAAGAAGAAATCCAAAGTTAAAAGCTGGGACAAGTTAAAGAAGCTAATGAAGGAACGTCTTCTTCCTACTTCTTATACTTTTGATCTATATAATCAATTGTCTGACTTGCAACAGGGACAAAAGGGAGTTGAAAACTACATCCATGAGTTTGAAAAACTTATGATGAAGTTAGATCTCCAAGAAAGGGAGGAGCAGACTATCTCACGTTTTCTAGGTGGCTTGGAGAAAGATATTGCGAGGAAGATGGAGTTGCAGCCCTATACAACTCTGGAGGAGATGTTTAAACTTGCAATAAAGATCGAAAAGCATCAAAGGGAGAAGAAAAAGAAGAAGTTTTCCAAGGGGACATCCTACACTAAAGAAAGTCCAAATTTCAAGCCTACTTACCAATCTCCTTTCACACCTAAAGGAGAGGCGAAATCAGTTGATAAAGGGAAGAAAGTGGCTGAAACTTCTTCCAAGAAAGATGATGTTAAGTGCTTTAAATGTCATGGCTATGGTCATTATCAATCACAATGTCCTAATAGGAGGGTGATGACCTTAGTTGATATTAAAAGTATTGATGATGCATTTCGGTTGAAGGAACAAAATGAAGAGATTCATGAAGTTGTGGAGACCGAATCTGAAGAGGAGGTGGGTGAAACTAGTGTTCTTGGACCAGTTGAAGGAGAGCATGAACATCTTTAACTTGTTCTTAGAAGAGTCTTGCATGATAAGGAGGCCGAAACCATCCCCTCTCAAAGAGACCAGATTTTTCAAACCAAGTGTTTAATTGGAGGCAAAATATGTTCGATGATTATTGATGGAGGAAATTGTACTAATGTAGCTTCTTCAGCTATGGTGGAGAAACTTAATCATCCAACATTCAAACATCCAAAACCATATAAGCTTCATTGGCTTAATGATGGTAATCATGTGGTGGTAACAAAACAAGCTTTAATTAGCTTTTCTTTTGGAGATTCATATACAGATGAAGTAGTTTGTGATGTTTTACCTATGGATGCATGTCATTTATTATTAGGTAGACCTTGGCAATCTGATAAAGAAACTGTTCATAATGGAAGGACTAACACTTATTCTTTTAAACACAATCAAAAGAAAATAGTCCTTAGCCCGGGAAAGCCAAATACAAACTTCACAAAAAAAAACCAACCTTCCCCAAATCTGAAATCCACAAACAATAGAAGACCTTGTTTTTATCTCAGAATCAAGTAGAAAAAGCTGTTGAAAAGGGAAAAACAATGTACTTATTATTGCTAGTGGCCGAAAATGGTGTTAATGAACATGTAATTCCTGATTTGGTTAAGCCTTTGGTTAGGGAATTTAGTGATGTATTTCCTAATGACCTTCCATCTGGTTTACCTCCAATTAGGGGAATAGAACACCAAATTGATTTAATTCCAGGGGCGCCACTTCCTAACAAGGCAGCATATAGATGTAATCTGGAAGAAGCTAAAGAGCTTCAAAAACAAATTAGTGAATTGTTATCTAAAGGATTTGTGCAGGAAAGTCTTAGTCCTTGTGTCGTGCCTGTTATTTTGGTTCCAAAGAAGTATGGTTCGATGAGAATGTGTATAGATTGCAGAGCTATCAACAACATTACTGATGTGGAATTGAAGAGACTACTCCAAATTATGAATGTATATGTCCTTCGCAATTTTTGGGTATGGTTAATTCTTCGAAACAAGGCCATGGGAGTTATGAGTTCAAGCTCAATGCAACCTTTTCGCCCATGTTAAGGTGGATTGAAGATGTGTTCCAAGAAGAGTCCAAGAGTGGCGTCCAAGTTGAGTCAATTAGGAGTCTTAGTTATTTTAATTAAGTCATTTATTTTCACCAAGAAAATAAAGGGCCGATTTTTCTATTGATTTTCGGTTCTATTTAGGAGTCCTAGTTGAGTTGTAATTCCTTTTAGATAAGAATTGATTTAGCTAAGGGATAAGGAATAGATAGGCATGTAAATAAGATAGAAAGGGCCGAAATCCCTATCATATCTTATTAGATTATCTTCCTTATTTTTTATCTTTATCTTTTCTTAAATTCTAGGGATTAGTTTTTAAATGCTTTCTAGATAGAATTTGGTATCCTGATTGTACTAGGAGTAGTCTAGTATAAATAGGCATGCATATTTTCAATATAAAAAAAGAGATTATTTTGAGTTAAAACTTTCGTTTAAGAGTATAATTGTTTTGCACAATTATATTCGACCATTTAGTAATTTTCAGGAGTGATCATTATTGAGTGTTTAATCTACTTAATTCTAGGAGTGGTTTAAGTGAGATTAAGAGTTAATTAAAACTTTCAGGAGTGTTAGTTTTAATTATCATATCCGGTTACTTTGATACTTGTTTTCAGATTTAGGCAAATCAAACCTAAATTCCTTGACTTGGATTTCATTGATTGAGACTCTTGGAGTAACAATCATATCAAGTGGTATCAGTTTTCCAGGTTGGTGAGGATAGAAAGTGTCCGACTTTCTTGAGCTAGAGAACGAATTTTAGTGTGAAATTTTGTGGGTACATTGCAGACATCTATGAGAGTGTGGTGTCAAAATTTCATTGCATTTGAAAGAAAAACGAAAGCACAGCAACGTTCGTAATCAGACGTAAATTTCTGGCAGTTCTGCGAAAATTTAAGGTAACATTTGAAAGACTCGATCTCCCTCAAGAAAGCATCTTCTTGGGTGATTCTTACGCCTAAACTGGTTTTTTGAAGTCTAGTTTACTGTCCTAAAATTTCATAGAAGTTGGAGTTCATTTGTTATAGTTTTGAGACTGTTTTTGTGAAACGTGCGGATTTGGTGCGAATCTTGCGCGACTGACTTAAAAATAATACTGCGAGCAGCCTACTTCGAATTTTTGAGTGATTCCAGTTGGAGATGTTTCTTAACATTCAATATTTACTTGTGATAAAATTTTGGAATTTTATTTGACTTGTGTAATCTATAGTTTATTATTGAAGTTAGGTCAGTTTTTATGGGTTTTTCTGGACAGTATTAGAGAACTTGTTTTATCATGAATCATGAGGGACTGGTCTAAATACTTTAAGACCCGTCATACTCTTGGCTTTGAGAGTGCTATTATGATCCTAGAAGATATAATTGAAAATACTTTTCTCACAAAGATGGAGAGAAGAATTGTTGAAAGGGAATTATATGTTCTAATATATGAGCAACAACTTGAAGACAAAAAGAAAAAATTAGAAAAGCAACAAAGGGAATAGGAATTAAAGGAACTTATGGAAAAACTTGAAAGATCAATTTTGATTCCTAAAGTACAAGTCGAAGAAGTCAAGATTGGTGTTCTTCCTACTTTTTCCGAGTCTACTCTAGAGTTACCTCTAGTAGTTGAAGAAGTTAAGCTTGATGTTGTTCCTGATTTGTCCGAACCTACTCTAGATGAACCTCTACCTGTGGAAGAAGTTGTTGAAGAAACAAAAGTCATGGAGTCCATTGTTCTTGTTCTTGATTATTCCTCCAGATTTGATAAAATTCGAGGTCGAATTTTTTTCAAAGAAGGCGAGTATGATGTGGAATCGTAGAGACTACTCCAAATTATGAATGTATATGTCCTTCGCAATTTTTGGGTATGGTTAATTCTTCGAAACAAGGCCATGGGAGTTATGAGTTCAAGCTCAATGCAACCTTTTCGCCCATGTTAAGGTGGATTAAAGATGTGTTCCAAGAAGAGTCCAAGAGTGGCGTCCAAGTTGAGTCAATTAGGAGTCTTAGTTATTTTAATTAAGTCATGTATTTTCACCAAGAAAATGAAGGGCCGATTTTTCTATTGATTTTCGGTTCTATTTAGGAGTCCTAGTTGAGTTGTTCGTTTTAGATAAGAATTGATTTAGCTAAGGGACAAGGAAAAGATAGGCATGTAAATAAGATAGAAAGGGCCGAAATCCCTATCATATCTTATTAGATTATCTTCCTTATTTTTTATCTTTATCTTTTCCTAAATTCTAGGGATTAGTTTTTAAATGCTTTCTAGATAGAATTTGGTATCCTGATTGTACTAAGAGTAGTCTAGTATAAATAGGCATGCATATTTTCAATATAAAAAAAGAGATTATTTTGAGTTAAAACTTTCGTTTAAGAGTTTAATTGTTTTGCACAATTATATTAGACCATTTAGTAATTTTCAGGAGTGATCATTATTGAGTGTTTAATCTACTTAATTCCAGGAGTGGTTTAAGTGAGATTAAGAGTTAATTAAAACTTTCAGGAGTGTTAGTTTTAATTATCATATCCAGTTACTTTGATCCTTGTTTTCGGATTTAGGCAAATCAAACCTAAATTCCTTGACTTGGACTTCATTGATTGAGACTCTTGGAGTAACAATCATATCAATTACCATTAAGTATAGGTATCCTATACCTAGAGTTGATGATTTTCTCGATGAGTTACATAGTTCCACTATATTTTCAAAGATCGATTTAAGAAGTGGCTACCATCAGATTCGAATCAAAGAAAGTGATGAATGGAAGACAGCCTTTAAAACTAAAGGAGGTCTTTATGAATGGCGTGTGATGCCATTTGGTTTAACAAATGCTCCTAGTACTTTTATGAGACTTATGCGTGAAGTACTTAGGCCTTTCATTGGAATCTTTGTTGTTGTTTACTTTGACGATATTTTGGTGTATAGTAAAAGTGAACAGGAACATCTAATTCATCTTAGAAGAGTTTTCCATCAACTGAGGGAAAAGAAGTTATGCAAAGATGGAGAAGTGTGAATTTTTCACACCTAGCGTGACCTTTTTAGGTTTCATTGTCTCAAACAATGGAATCTCTATGGATGAATCAAAAGTGGAAGCTATTAAATCGTGGCCAGTTCCAAAGAGCATCACTGAAGTACGGAGTTTCCATGGTCTAGCATCTTTTTACAGGAGATTAATCAGGAACTTTAGCACCATCTTGGCGCCACTCACTGAATGTATCAAAAAGGGGTCATTTACTTGGACTCCAGCCGCACAAGAAGCAGTTGAACTGTTAAAAAGCAAGCTTAGTGAGGTCCCTGTTCTAGCCTTACCTGATTTCAAGCAAGTGTTCGAGGTTGAATGTGATGCTAGTGGCGTGGGAATTGGAGCAGTTTTGCAGCAAGGAGGGCGGCCTATTGCATTTTTCAGTGAAAAGCTTAATCACTCTAAGCTTAATTACAGCACCTATGATAAAGAGTTTTATGCTATTGTTCGTGCTTTGACTCATTGGACTCATTATCTTAGGCCGGCTCAGTTCGTCCTTCATTCATATCATCCGGCCTTGAAATATATCAATGGCCAACATAATCTCAGTCCAAGACATGCAAAATGGGTGGAATTCCTTCAGTCTTTTAATTTTGTTTCAAAATATAAAACTGGAATTTCTAACGTTGTTGCAGATGCTTTATCACGAAGACATGCTATGCTTTCTTTAATGGAGGCACGAGTTCTTGGCTTTAGTCATCTTAAAAGCCTTTATTATGAAGATCCTGATTTCTCTTCATTAATGGAGGCATGCAAGGATGGCGTTCATGGAGCTTATTCAGTCCAAGATGGCTTTTTGTTTTGAGACAACAAGCTTTGCATCCCTACATGTCCATTGAGGGATTTGTTGATTAAGGAGGTACATGGTGGTGGATTAGCTGGTCATTTTGGCATTAACAAAAATGTTGATGTATTACAGGAACACTTTTATTGTCCAAAACTTGCTGGTGATGTTCATACAGTTCTAGCTCGATGTTCTATATGTCAAAAGGCCAAAAGTACGTTCCACCAAGGGCTATATACGCCCCTTCCTGTTCCAACTCAGCCATGGGAAGATGTGAGCATGGATTTCATAATAGCCCTTCCAAGGACTCAACGCCAGAAAGATGTCATTATGGTGGTGGTGGACAGATTTTCAAAGATGGCTCACTTTGTTGCTTGTAATAAGACCGATGATGCAATTCATGTAGCTGATTTGTTTTTCAAAGAAATCATCTGTCTCCATGGAGTACCGAAGTCGACTGTATCAGATAAAGATGTAAAGTTTCTCAGTTACTTCTGGAAAACATTATGGAAGCTACTTGGTACTAAGTTTTTGTTTAGTACCGTTGCTCATCCACAGACAGATGGTCAGACCGAGGTGACTAACAGGTTGTTGACTACACTTCTAAGGACATTAGTTTAATTAGTTTAATCAGCTATGAACATGATTATTTATATTTAATGGTACCTCAAACAATCATTAAATATGACTAATTATGTTAAAAATCATGTAAAGTAGCTTAATTAGTTCACAAACCATGTTTAAAAAGCTTAAGTACAGTTTACGGTTTTTGTTAGTGCTTAAACGTTTTTTGTAAGGTGCTTTAGGGGGCTTAAATCTGATGTTTCAAGGCCACCTCATGCTTCAACAGCTTCACATGGATGCCTAGCAGTCCCAAATGAAAGCACATGGCCATTGGAACGTGGAGCAATGAGATATAAGAGCTTCAAGGTGAAGATATGCAGACTGGCCCTGAAAAACGTGATTCATGGCCCTCCTTATCTGTTCTGGGTTTCTGAATCTACTACTGCAAATGAGGCCATATTTTGAAGATATTTTCCTTAGTTTATGTAGAATAATATCCCATTGGTAGTTTCTCTGTAATGGATCAATCAATGGCCTTAGTTTACTATTTTTTTGGAAGCTGCTGAAAACAACTACGTTTTTCAGCATTTGCATTTTATTTTCCTTTTTTGCTGGGCAAATGACAACCAAATGACATGAATTTTTGGTATGTTGTATCCTTATATGTCTAATTTGTAACCATGTATCAAAAGCATAATTTGGAGTTCGTTAAGACATTGAAAACGTTCTTACACTAGAGCTGTGCGCTTGTGTAATTCTGGATTAGTTTTGATCTTTTATGAAATCTTTACTTTCTTTCAATCTAAACGTGGATTTAGTTGATAGAACTTAAATTAGGTTGATATTAGAGACTAATTTTCATAATAAAAACTTTGGATTGGTGGTTAATTGGGTTGGTGTAAGTGGTGGTAGTTCGTTCATTCGAACAAGGGTAGTTAACCGAAACTGATTGTGATTGTTTCTTTAGTTCTTTCCATTCCGAATTCTCTTGGTTGCGTAACTCTTTATGTATCAGAAGGGAAGGAAAATCTTAGAGATTGGACGAAGATGAAGAAGCTACTCAAAAAGAAGTTTCTTCCTACCTACTATGTTCAAGAGAACTTTTCCAAGCTCCATCACCTACAACAAGGTTCGAATTCAGTGGAGACCTATGCAAGGGAATTCGAGTCATATCTCATGAAGTGTGAAGTACAAGAGGATGAACCTTAAACTCTGGTAAGATTTCATGGTGGTTTGGATGTTAAGATTGCTAACATAGTTGAATTGCATCCTTTTTCTAGTTTGGAGGATTTGATCATCTTGGCTCACAAGGTGGAAAAGCACCAAAAGAGCAAAGGAAATACTGAAGTGGCTCGTTCTTATCCTAAACCTAACACATACTCTAAGCCAAACACAAACTTTTCTAAAACTACCCCAAGTTCGATCCAGAAATCCCCAAACACCCCAAATACTTTCACCCCCAATACTTTCACTCCAAATAAATCTTCTAGGAAGTGTTTTATGTGTCAATGAGGAGGACATATTGCTTTTGAATGTCCCAACAAAAGAATTGTAACCCTAGTAGAATATGAAACCCTAGAGGAGGCGGATGATGTAGTTATGGAGACTTGTGAAGAGGAGGAGTATGGAGAAGAAGTTGTTGGTCCTGATGAGGGTGAATGCTTGGTTGTTAGGAGAGCCTTGAGGGGCGTGGTAGATGAGGAGAAATCACAACAAAGAGAGGCCATATTCCATACTAGATGTACTATTAAGAACAGAGTGTGCACCTTGATTATTGATGGAGGGAGTTGTACCAATGTGGCGTCCCAAACTATGGTGGATAAGTTGAAGCTTTCAACTACTCCTCACCCTAAGCCATATGTGATTCAATGGCTTAATCAAGGTAAAGGTATCCAAGTTACTAACCATTTGCTATTGTCCTTCAGTATTGGTAGTAACTATAAAGAGGAGATTTAGTGTGATATTATTCCTATGGATACTTATCATGTACTATTAGGGCGTCCATGGTTGTTTGATAGGAGAGTCATACATGATGGTTACAAGAACACATATTCATTCACTAAAGATGGAAAGAAAGTAACCCTAACCCCTATCATGTCTATTCCCTCGTCTAAACAATATTCCACAAAAGAAAGATATCATTCCCTCACTACCTTGTTATAATATGATTATCATGAACTTAGTCCTTTTCGTGAGTTATTGTTAAATATAGATAAAAAGGAACAAGTTGATAGTAATCTAGATCACCCTTTACTTGTCCCATTGCTTGAAAACTACAAAGATTTCTTCCCACATGAAATACCCCACGGCCTACCCCCTAAAAGAGACATCCAACACAAAATTGACCTAATCCCCGGAGCCATGTTGCCTAATAAGCCTTCCTGTAGAACCAACCCTAAAGAAACTGAAGAAATAAGGAGGTAAGTGAATGAATTGTTGTCCAAAGCCATGATTAGAGAGTCTTTGAGTCCTTGTGCAGTTCCAACTCTCTTGGTGCCAAAGAAGAATGGTGAGTGGCGCATGTGTGTGGACAGTAGGGCTATCAATAAGATCACTATTAAGTACAGGTTTTCAATTCCAAGATTGAATGACTTATTAGATGATCTTAATGGCTTTAATGTGTTCTCTAAGATTGATTTGAGAAGCGGATACCATCAGATTCGAATTTGTGAAGGGGATGAATGGAAGACTACCTTTAAGACAAAGGAGGGTTTGTATGAGTGGCTTGTTATGCCATTTGGATTGTCTAATACTCCAAGTACTTTCATGCGCTTAATGAATCAAACTATGAAGCCCTTTTTGGGCAGATTTGTAGTAGTTTACTTTGATGATATACTTGTCTATAGCATGAATGAATTTGAGCATGCAAAACACTTAGAGCAAGTGTTTAGTGTGTTCAGGGCCGAATGCTTGTATGGTAATTTAGAGAAATGTCACTTCTTTTCTAGCCAAGTTGTGTTTCTAGGTTTCATTATCTCTAAAGAAGGGATCAAGGCTGATGAGAAGAAGGTCCAAGCAATCAAGGAGTGGCCTACTCCTACCTCAATACAACAAGTTCGAAGCTTTCATGGACTAGCTTCCTTCTCTTTCTCCAATTACAGAAATCACAAAGTTAAAGAAGTTTGAGTGGAGTGAACAAGCCAACAAAGCGTTTAGGGAGGTAAAAGCTTAATTGATTAGTGCTCCTATTTTAGCTTTACCTAACTTTAATAAAGTTTTTGAGGTTGAATGTGATGCATCTGGCGTGGGAATTGGAGCTGTGTTGTCTCAAAATGGAAGGCCTTTGGCCTACTTTAGTGAGAAACTGATTGAATAAAAGAGGAAGTACTCGACCTATGACAAAGAATTTTATGCTTTGGTTCGTGCCTTGGACCATTGGAGACACTACCTCATTGCAAAGGAGTTCATTCTCCATTCTGATCATGAGGCGCTTAAGTACCTTCAAAGCCAACAGAAACTGCAACCTAGACATCCTAAATGGGTGGAATACCTTCAAACGTTCCATTTTACTATTAAGCATAAAGCAGGGAAGATGAACAAAGGTGATGATGCCCTATCTAGGAGGTACCTATTTCTTTCTACCTTAAGCCCTAAGGTGATGGGGCTTGAGCTATTGAAAGAATGCTATGTAGAGGACAAGGACTTTGGATTATTGTTGGAAAAATGCCATAATCGTCCAAGTGGTGATTATTGCCTCTTAAAGGGTTTCTTTTTAAAGGAAATCGCCTTTGTATTCCAAGGCACAGTATGAGATTGTCCTTAGTCAAGGAGTTTCATGAAGGTGGGCTTGCTGGCCACTTTGGGATAGAAAAGACTGTTATGCTTGTGAGTGAGTATTTCTTTTGGCCTAGATTGGCTAAAGATGTGGAGTTTTTTATTAAGAGGTGCTTGATATGCCAAAAGGCTAAGGGTCATTTACTACCTCAAGGGTTGTTTATGCCTCTTCCTATTCCTCAAGCACCATAGGAGGATGTGAGCTTGGATTTCATTACAGGATTACCTAGAACCCAACGCTAAAAAGATTCAATCATGGTGGTGGTTGATAGGTTTTCTAAGATGGCACACTTTGTGGCGTGCCACACTACTAACGATGTTGTTTATTGTGCTAACTTGTATTTCAGGGACATTGTTAGGTTGCATGGAGTGCCAAAGACGATGGTTAGTGATCGAGACCCAAAGTTCTTAAGTCACTTTTTGCTTACACTTTGGAAGAAGATGGGAACGAAGCTGAAATTCAGTACCTCTAGCCATCCTCAAACTGACGGCCAAACGGAGGTCACCAATAGGACCCTAGGAACCCTAATTCGAGCCTTAGCTACAAAAAGCCCTAAACAATGGGAGGAGATGCTACCTCACGTTGAGCTTGCCTACAATAGAGTTCCTAGCAAGACTACTGGCCTTAGTCCATTCTTTGTGGTCTATGGTCAAAAACCTTGCACCCCTATTGACCTAGCCCCTTTCCCTACCACCACAAAATATAGCCATGAAGCCGAAAGTCGAGTGAAAGAGAACAAAAAGCTACATGAGTATGTGAGAGGAAAGATTGAAAAAGCCAATGAGAGAACCAAGGAGAGGATTGACAAGAAAAACAAAGATGTCCAATTCAAGGAGGGTGACATGGTTTGGATTATCTAAGGAAGGAACGTTTCCCTTCTAAACGAAAGTCCAAACTTAGCCCAAGAGCTGTTGGTCCATTTAGAGTGGTTGACAAGGTCAACAACAACGCCTACAAGATCGAGTTGCCTGGAGACTATGGAGTGTCAGCCACCTTCAATGTTGCTGACTTGAGCCCTTTCTATGATGATGATGAAGAGCTACCAAGTTTGAGGTCAGCCTCCCCTAAAGAAGGAGAGGATGATGGAGGTCCATCTAGCTCCATTGACTCCAAGACCAAGAACATGGTTGCTTGTGTGTTAAGGGATGTTCTGAATTCCCTGAAGAGTATTGAGTCCTTTAAGTCCTTTAAAAGTGTCCTTAGCTTAGTTAATTGATTATTGACTAAGTTACTATCTTTATTGCTTTATTAGGAGTCTAGTTAATAAAATGTACTTTTAGTTAATTTAATGTCATATTAGATTAACTAGGAAAGTCCTAGTTGAGTTGTAATTTCATTTTTAGAAAGTAGAAAGTCAACTAGGGATGCAAATAGAAGCATGGACGAGTGAAGCAAGAAAATGGCGCCTAAAACATCAGAAAATGGCGCCTAGGGTTTACTAGAGATAAGGATAGGAGAGAACTTCTATCTTTACATAAAATGGGCGTCCAACTTCTATCTTATGCACAAAATGGGCGGCCAAGCTACAAGGATCAAACAAAAGGAATCATTTTCCCTCCAAAGCTCATCTTAGGCGCCTAACCTAATCAGATTAGGGTTTGGTTTCCTACTTTGAAGGGATAAGTGAGAATATCAAGGAAAATGGGCAAGATGGCGTCATATATGATAGAGTAAGAAAGGAAGATCGACTTCAACCCTAGTTGAATAGTTTTTTAGCTTAATTAGTTTAATTATTTTTTTATTTTCAGCAATTATCTTTTAGAAAGTCAAGGACATGTAGTTAAAGGGCACGAGTCATTAATAAACATCATTAGACGTTTTATACCTTAAACTTTCGAGTTTTATTTTGCTTTGATTAATTCACAATTAATCTAGGCGCCTATGCTAGCTTGATTTTGAGCTTGAATCAAGTGGTGCTCTTAGGACCTTAATTTGACTTAGTGGTGCATCTGTATCTAAGTTAATTTAAGTAAAGCTTAACTATCATTCATATTTTCATAATCAAACCTATTCTGCCCAGAGCATAGCCAGAATATAACAGGCCAAAAATATGATTTGGGCCCCCACGAACAATTAACCAACGCGAAAAATCGGACTTCAATATTTTCATCTTTTGAGCTCATGAACCCCTTAAAAATGGTAAAAAAAACATGTCAAGCTTTGCAGTGGCTCAAAAATGTTATCCGAGTTAGGAGTTAGGCCAAAAATACGATTTGAGCCCCCACGAACAATTAATATACGCAAAAAATCGAACTTCAATATTTTTAGCTTCTGAGCTCACGAACCCCTTAAAATTGGTATAAAAAAAAACATGTCAGGCTTTGGAATCGCTCAAAAATGTTATCCGACATAGGAGTTAGGTCAAAAATACGAAGCGGGCCCACACGAACAATTAACCGACGTGAAAAATCGGACTTCAATAATTTCAGTTTCTGAGCGATCGAACCCCTTAGAAATGGTAAAAAAACATGTCAGGCTTTGAGTGGCTCAGAAATGTTATCCGAGTTTGGAGTTAGGCAAAAATTACGATTTGGGCCCCCACGAACAAAGACCGACGCGAAAATCGGACTTCAAAATTTTCAGCTTTTTAGCGCTCGAACCCCTTAGAATTGGTAAAAAAATATGTCAGGCTTTGGAATCGCTAAAAAATTTTATCCGAGCTAGGAGTTAGGCCAAAGATACTATTTCGACCCCAACGAACCAAGAAACGAAGCGAAAAATCGGACTTTAATATTTTCAGCTTCTGAGTTCATGAACCCCTTTAAAATGGTATAAAAAATGTCAGGCTTTGGCATCGCTGAAAAATGTTATCTGAGCTAGGAGTTAGGGCAAAAATACGATTTGGGTTCCCACGAACAGAGAACGGACGCGAACAATCGAACTTCAAAATTTTGAACTTAATAGCGCTCGAACCCTTAGAAATGGTAAAAAAATAAACATGTCAGGCTTTGGAATCGTTCAAAAATATTTTCCGATCTAGGAGTTCGGCCTAAAATTCGATTTGGGCCCCAACGAACAAAGAAACGATGCGAAAAATCGGACTTTAATTTTTTCAGCTTCTTAGCTCACGAACCCCTAAAAATGGTAAAAGACCACATCAGGCTTTGGAATCCCTCTAAAATGTTATCCGAGCTAGGATTTAGGCCTTAAATACGATTTAAACCCCCCCCCGGAACAAAGAACTAACGTGAAAAATCAACCTTCGATATTTTCAGCTTCTTAGATCACGAACCCCTTAAAAATGGTAAAAAAAACATGTCAGGCTTTGGAATTGCTCAAAAATGTTATCCGAGGTAGGAGTTAGGCCTAAAGTACGATTTGGGCCCCCAGGGTTAAAGAACGAACGCAAAAAATCGGACTTCGATATTTTCAGCTTCTTAGATCACTAACCCCTTAAAATGGTAAAAAAACAAGTCAGGGTTTGGAATCGCTCAAAAATGTTATCCGAGCTACGAGTTACGCCTAAAATACAATTTACGCCCCCACAAACAAATAACCGACACGAAAAATCGGACTTCAAATTTTTTAGCTTCAAAGCGCTTGAACCCTTTCGAAATGGTAAAACAAAACATGTCATGCTTTGGAATCGCTCAAAAATGTTAGCGAGCTAAGAGTTAGGCCAAAAATAAGATTTAGGCCCCCACGAACAATTAACCGATGCTAAATATAGGACTTAAAAATTTTCAACTTTTGAGCGCTCAAACCCCTGAGAAATGGTAAAAAACCATGTCAGGCTTTGGAATCGCTCAAAAATGTTATCCAAGCTAGGAGTTAGGCAAAAAATACGATTTCGGCCCCCACGAACAAAGAACCAACGTGAAAAATCGGACTTCAATATTTTCAGCTTCTGAGATCACGAACCCCTTAAAAATGGTAAAAAACCATGTCAGGCTTTGGCATCGCTCAAAAAAGTTATCCGAGCTAGGAGTTAGGCCTAAAATACGATTTGGGCCCCCACGAACAAAGAACTAACACGAAAAATCGGACTTGAAATTTTTAGCTTATGAGCGCTCGAACCCCTTAGCAATGGTAAAAAAAACATGTCAGGCTTCGGAATCGTTCAAAAATGTTATTTGAGCTACGAGTAAGTCAAAAATACGATTTTCGCCCCCACGAACAAAGAACGAACTCGAATAAGCGGACTTCGATATTTTCAGCTTATGAGATCACGAACCCCTTAATAATGGTAAAAAAACATGTCAGGCTTTGGAATCACTCAAAAATGTTATCCGAGCTAGGAGTCACGCCTAAAATACAATTTGGGTCCCCAAGAACAAAGAACCGACGCGAAAAATTGGACTTCAAAATTTTTAGCTTTAGAGTTCTTGAACCCCTTATAAATTGTTAAAAAACATGTCAGGCTTTGGAATCGCGCACAAATGTTAACTGAGCTAGGAGTTAAGCAAAAAATACGATATGGGCCCCTACGAACAAAGAACCGACGCAAAGAATCGGACTTCAATAATTTCAATTTCTGAGCGCTTGAACCCCTTAGAAATGGTAAAAAAACATGTCAGGCTTTAAAATCGCCCAAAAATGTTATCCGAGCAACGAGTTAGGCCAAAAATACGATTTGGGCCCCCACGAACAAAGAACGAACGTGAAAATCGGACTTCAAAATTTTCCGCTTCTGAGCTCAAGAACCCCTTAAAAATGGTAAAAAAAACATGTCATGCTTTGGAATCTCTAAAAAATGGTATCCGACCTAGGAGTTAGACCAAAAATACGATTTGGGCCCCTACGAACAAAGCATGAATGCGAAAAATCGGACTTATAAATTTTCAGCTTCTGAGCTCAGGAACCCCTTAAAAATGGTAAAACAAACATGTCAAGCTTTTGAATCGTTCAAAAATCCGAGCTAGGAGTTAGGCCAAAAATACGATTTGGGCCCCCACGAACAAAGAACCAACGCGAAAAATCGTCCTTCGATATTTTCAGCTTCTGAGATAACAAACCCCTTTAAAATGGTAAGAAAACATGTCAGGCTTTGGAATCGCTCAAAAATGTTATCCGAGCTAAGAGTTAGGCCTAAAATACGATTTGGGCCTCAACGAACAAAGAACCGAAGCGAAATATCGGACTTCAATATTTTCAGCTTCTGAGATCACGAACCCCTTAAAAATGGTAAAAAATAACATGTCGGGCTTTGGAATCACTCAAAAATGTTATCCGACCTAGGAGTTAGGCCTAAAATACAATTTGGGCCCCAAGGAACAAAGAACTGACGCAAAAATCGGACTTCAATATTTTCATTTTCTGAGTGCTCGAACCCCTTAGAAATATTAAAAAAACATGTCAGGCTTTAGAATCGCTCAAAAATGTTATCCGAGCTAAGAGTTAGGCCAAAAATACGATTTGGGCCGCCACGAACTATTAACCGACGTGAAAAATCGGACTAAAAAATTTTCAGCTTCTGATCGCTCGAACCCTTTGAAATGGTTAAAAAAACATGTCAAGCTTTGGAATCGCTCACTTAGGCCAAAAATACGATTTGAGCCCCCACGAACAAAGAACCAACGCGAAAAATTGGCCTTCAATACTTTCAGCTTCTGAGATCACGAACCCCTTAAAAATGGTTTAAAAAATCATGTCGGGCTTTGGAATCGCTCAAAAATGTTATCCGAGCTTGAAGTTAGGCCAAAATTACGATTTGGGCCGCCACGAACAATTAACTGACGCGAAAAATTGGACTGCAAAATTTTCCGCTTCGAGCGCTCGAACCCTTAAAAATGGTAAAAAAAAACATGTCAGGCTTCGGAATCGCTCAAAAATGCTATCCAAGCTAGGACTAGGCCTAAAATACGATGTGGGCCCCCACGAACAATGAACCAACGCGAAAAAATCGGCCTTCGATATTTTAATCTTCTGAGATCACGAACCCCTTAAAAATGGTAAAAAAAACATGTCAGGCTTTGGAATCGCTCGAAAATGTTATCCGAGCTTGGAGTTAGGCCAAAAATACGATTTGGGCGGCAACGAACAATTAACCGACGCGAAAAATCGGACTTCAAAATTTTCATTTTCTGAGCGCTCCAACCCCTTAGAACTGGTTAAAAAAACATGTCAAGCTTTGGAATCGCTTAAAGATATTATCTGAGCTAGGAGTTAGGCCAAAAATACGATTTGGGCCCCCACAAGCAAAGAACCAACGTGAAAAATTGGCCTTCGATATTTTCAGCTTCTGAGATCACGAACCCCTTAAAAATGGTAAAAAAAAACATGTCAGACTTTGGAATCGCTCAAAAATGTTATCCGAGCTAGTAGTAAGGCCAAAAATACGATTTGGGCCGCTACGAACAATTAAATGACGCGAAAAATCGGACCTCAAATTTTCAGCTTCTGATCGCTCGAACCCTTATTAATGGTAAAAAAACATGCCAGGCTTCGGAATCGCTCAAAAATGTTATCCAAGCAAAGAGTTAGGCCTAAAATACGATGTGGGCCCCCACGAACAAAGAACCAACGCGAAAAATCGACCTTCGATATTTTCAGCTTCTGAGATCACGAACCACTTTTAAAAGGTAAAAAAAATATGTCAGGCTTTGGAATCCCTCAAAAATGTTATCCGAGCTTTGAGTTAGGCCAAAAATACGATTAGGGCCGCAACGAACAATTAATCGACTCGAAAAATCAGACTTCAAAATTTTCATTTTCTGAGCGCTCCAACCCCTTAGAAATGGTTAAAAAACATGTCAAGCTTTGGAATCGCTCAAAAATATTATCCGAGCAAGGAGTTAGACCAAAAATACGATTTGGGCCCCCACGAACAAAGAACGAACGCGAAAAATCGGACTTCGATATTTCCAGCTTATGAGATCACGATCCCTAAAATATGGTAAAAAAAAAAACATGTCAGACATTGGAATTGCTCAAAAATGTTATCCGAGCTACGAGTTACGCCTAAAATACAATTTCCGCCCCCAAAAACAAAGAACCGACGCGAAAAATTGGACTTCAAATTTTTTAGCTTCAGAGCGCTTGAACCCCTTCGAAATGGTAAAAAAAAAAACATGACAGGCTTTGGAATCTCTCATAAATGTTAGCGAGCTAAGAGTTAGGCCAAAAATACGATTTAGGCCCGCACGAAAAATTAACCGATGCGAAATATAGGACTTCAAAATTTTAAGCTTTTTAGCGCTCGAACCCCGGAGAAATGGTAAAAAAACATGTCAGGCTTTGGAATCGCTCAAAAATGTTATCCGAGCTAGGAGTTAGGCAAAAAATACGATTTCGGCACCCACGAACAAAGAACAACCGTGAAAAATCGGACTTCAATATTTTCAGCTTCTGAGATCACGAACCCCTTAAAAATGGTAAAAACCTTGTCAGGCTTTGGAATCGCTCAAAAAAGTTATCCGAGCTAGGAGTTAGGCCTAAAATACGATTTGGGCCCCCACGAACAAAGAACTAACACGAAAAATCGGACTTCAAAATTTTTAGCTTATGAGCGCTCGAACCCCTTAGCAATGGTAAAAAAAACATGTCAGGCTTCGGAATCGCTCAAAAATGTTATTTGAGCTACGAGTAAGTCAAAAATACGATTTTCGCCCCCACGAACAAAGAACGAACTCGAAAAAGCGGACTTCGATATTTTCAGCTTATGAGATCATGAACCCCTTAATAATGGTAAAAAATATGTCAGGCTTTGGAATCACTCAAAAATGTTATTCGAGCTAGGAGTCACGCCTAAAATACAATTTGGGCCCCAAAGAACAAAGAACCGACGCGAAAAATCGGATTTCAAAATTTTTAGCTTGAGAGCACTTGAACCCTTTATAAATTGTAAAAAAACATGTAAGGCTTTGGAATCGCTCACAAATGTTATCTGAGCTAGGAGTTAACCAGAAAATACGATTTGGGCCCCCCACGAACAAAGAACCGACGCAAAAAATCGGACTTAAATATTTTCAATTTCTGAGCGCTTGAACCCCTTAGAAATGGTAAAAAAAACATGTCAGGCTTTAAAATCGCCCAAAAATGTTATCCGAGCTACTAGTTAGGCCAAAAATACGATTTGGGCCCCCACGAACAAAGAACGAACGTGAAAATTGGACCTCAAAATTTTCCGCTTCGAGCTCAGGAACCCCTTAAAAATGGTAAAAAAAAAACATGTCATGCTTTGGAATCTCTCAAAAATGGAATCCGACCTAGGAGTTAGACCAAAAAATGCGATTTGGGCCCCCACGAACAAAGAACGAATGCGAAAAATCGGACTTATAAATTTTCAGCTTCTGAGCTCAGGAACCCCTTAAAAATGGTAAAACAAACATGTCAAGCTTTTGAATCGTTCAAAAATCCGAGCTAGGAGCTAGGCCAAAAATACGATTTGGGCCCCCACGAACAAAGAACCAACGCGAAAAATCGGCCTTCGATATTTTCAGCTTCTGAGATAACAAACCCCTTAAAAATGGTAAGAAAACATGTCAGGCTTTGGAATCGCTCAAAAATGTTATCCGAGCTAAGAGTTAGGCCTAAAATACGATTTGGGCCTCAACGAACAAAGAAACGACGCGAAATATCGGACTTCAATATTTTCAGCTTCTGAGATCACGAACCCCTTAAAAATGGTAAAAAATAACTTGTCAGGCTTTGGAATCCCTCAAAAATGTTATCCGACCTAGGAGTTAGGCCTAAAATACAATTTGGGACCCAACGAACAAAGAACTGACGTGAAAAATCGGACTTCTATATTTTCATTTTCTGAGTGCTCGAACCCCTTAGAAATAGTAAAAAAACATGTCAGGCTTTGGAATCGCTCAAAAATGTTATCCGAGCTAAGAGTTAGGCCAAAAATATTATTTGGGCCGCCACGAACTATTAACCGACTTGAAAAATCGGACTGCAAAATTTTCAGCTTCTGATCGCTCGAACCCTTTGAAATGGTTAAAAAACATGTCCAGCTTTGGAATCGCTCAGTTAGGCCAAAAATACGATTTGGGCCCCCAGGAACAAAGAACCAACGCGAAAAATTGGCCTTCAATACTTTCAAAGTCTGAGATCACGAACCCCTTAAAAATGGTAAAAAAAAATCATGTCAGGCTTTGGAATCGCTCAAAAATGTTATCCGAGCTTGAAGTTAGGCCAAAAATAGGATTTGGGCCGCCACGAAAAATTAACTGACGCGAAAAATCGGACTGCAAAATTTTCCGCTTCTGAGCACTCGAACCGTTAAAAATGGTAAAAAAAACATGTCAGGCTTCGGAATCGCTCAAAAATGCTATCCAAGCTAGGACTAGGCCTAAAATACGATGTGGGACCCCACGAACAATGAACCAACGCGAAAAAATCGGCCTTCGATATTTTAATCTTCTGAGATCACGAACCCCTTAAAAATGGTAAAAAAAACATGTGAGGCTTTGGAATCGCTCGAAAATGTTATCCGAGCTTGGAGTTAGGCCAAAAATACGATTTGGGCGGCAACGAACAATTAACCGACGCGAAAAATCGGACTTCAAAATTTTCATTTTCTGAGCGCTCCAACCCCTTAGAACTGGTTAAATAACATATCAAGCTTTGGAATCACTTAAAGATATTATCCGAGCTAGGAGTTAGACCAAAAATACGATTTGGGCCCCCACGAACAAAGAACGAATGCGAAAAATCGGACTTATAAATTTTCAGCTTCTGAGCTCAGGAACCCCTTAAAAATGGTAAAACAAACACGTCAAGCTTTTGAATCGTTCAAAAATCCGAGCTAGGAGTTAGGCCAAAAATACGATTTGGGCCCCCACGAACAAAGAACCAACGCGAAAAATCGGCCTTCGATATTTTCAGCTTCTGAGATAACAAACCCCTTAAAAATGGTAAGAAAACATGTCAGGCTTTGGAATCACTCAAAAATCTTATCCGAGCTAAGAGTTAGGCCTAAAATACGATTTGGGCCTCAACGAACAAAGAACCGACGCGAAATATCGGACTTCAATATTTTCAGCTTCTGAGATCACGAACCCCTTAAAAATGGTAAAAAATAACATGTCAGGCTTTGGAATCACTCAAAAATATTATCCGACCTAGGAGTTAGGCCTAAAATACAATTTGGGCCCCAACGAACAAAGAACTGACGTGAAAAGTGGGACTTCTATATTTTCATTTTCTGAGTGCTTGAACCCCTTAGAAATAGTAAAAAAACATGTCAGGCTTTGGAATCGCTCGAAAATGTTATCCGAGCTTGGAGTTTGGCCAAAAATACGATTTGGGCGGCAACGAACAATTAACCGACGCGAAAAATCGGACTTCAAAATTTTCATTTTCTGAGCGCTTCCACCCCTTAGAACTGGTTAAAAAACATGTCAAGCTTTGGAATCGCTTAAAGATATTATCCGAGCTAGGAGTTAGGCCAAAAATACGATTTGGGCCCCCACAAGCAAAGAACCAACGTGAAAAATCGGCCTTCGATATTTTAAGCTTCTGAGATCACGAACCCCTTAAAAATGGTAAAAAAAACATGTCAGCCTTTGGAATCGCTCAAAAATGTTATCCGAGCTAGTAGTAAGGCCAAAAATACGATTTGGGCCCCTACGAACAAAGAACGAAAGCGAAAAATCGGACTTCGATATTTTCAGCTTCTTAGATAACTAACCCCTTAAAAATGGTAAAAAAACATGGCAGGGTTTGGAATCGCTCAAAAATGTTATCCGAGAACAAACAAAACCGACCCGAAAAATCGGACTTCAGATTTTTTAGCTTCAGAGCGCTTGAACCCCTTCGAAATGGTAAAAAAACATGTCAGGCTTTGGAATCTCTCAAAAATGTTATCCGAGCTAGGAGTTAGGCCTAAAGTACGATTTTGGCCCCCACGAACAAAGAACTAACGCGAAAAATCGGACTTAAAATTTTTTAGCTTCGAGCGCTCAAACCCCTTATTAATGGTAAAAAAACATGTCAGGCTTCGGAATCGCTCAAAAATGTTATTTGACCTAGAAGTTAGGCCAAAAATACGATTTGGGCCCCCACGAACAAAGAACGAACGCGAAAAATCGGACTTCGATATTTCCAAGTTCTGAGATCACGATCCCTTAAAAATGGTAAAAAAAAACATGTCAGGCATTGGAATCGCTCAAAAATGTTATCCGAGCAACGAGTTACGCCTAAAATACAATTTACGCCCCCACAAACAAATAACCGACACGAAAAATCGGACTTCAAATTTTTTAGCTTCAGAGCGCTTGAACCCTTTCGAAATGGTAAAAAAAAACATGTCATGCTTTGGAATCGCTCAAAAATGTTAGCGAGCTAAGAGTTAGACCAAAAATACGATTTAGGCCCCCACGAACAATTAACCGATGCTAAATATAGGACTTCAAAATTTTCAGCTTTTGAGCGCTCAAACCCCTGAGAAATGGTAAAAAACCATGTCAGGCTTTGGAATCGCTCAAAAATGTTATCCGAGCTAGGAGTTAGGCAAAAAATACGATTTCGGCCCCCACGAACAAAGAACCAACGTGAAAAATCGGACTTCAATATTTTCAGCTTCTGAGATCACGAACCCCTTAAATATGGTAAAAAACCATGTCAGGCTTTGGCATCGCTCAAAAAGTTATCCGAGCTATGAGTTAGGCCCAAAATACGATTTGGGCCCCCACGAACAAAGAACTAACACGAAAAATCGGACTTCGAAATTTTTAGCTTATGAGCGCTCGAACCCCTTAGCAATGGTAAAAAAAACATGTCAGGCTTCGGAATCGATCAAAAATGTTATTTGAGCTACGAGTAAGTCAAAAATACGATTTTCGCCCCCACGAACAAAGAACGAACTCGAAAAAGCGGACTTCGATATTTTCAGCTTATGAGATCACGAACCCCTTAATAATGGTAAAAAAACATGTCAGGCTTTGGAATCACTCAAAAATGTTATCCGAGCTAGGAGTCACGCCTAAAATACAATTTGGGCCCCCAAGAACAAAGAACCGACCCGAAAAATTGGACTTCAAAATTTTTAGCTTTAGAGTGCTTGAACACCTTATAAATTGTAAAAAAACATGTCAGGCTTTGGAATCGCTCACAAATGTTATCTGAGCTAGGAGTTAAGCAAAAAATACGATTTGGGCCCCCCACGAACAAAGAACCGACCTAAAGAATCGGACTTCAATAATTTCAATTTCTGAGCGCTTGAACCCCTTAGAAATGGTAAAAAAACATGTCAGACTTTTAAATCGCCCAAAAATGTTATCCGAGCAACGAGTTAGGCCAAAAATATGATTTGGGCCCCCACGAACAAAGAACGAACGTGAAAATCGGACTTCAAAATTTTTTGCTTCTGAGCTCAGGAACCCCTTAAAAATGGTAAAAAAACATGTCATGCTTTGGAATCTCTCAAAAATGGTATCCGACCTAGGAGTTAGACCACAAAATACGATTTGGGCCCCCACGAACAAAGCATGAATGCGAAAAATCGGACTTATAAATTTTCAGCTTCTGAGCTCAGGAACCCCTTAAAAATGGTAAAACAAACATGTCAAGCTTTTGAATCGTTCAAAAATCCGAGCTAGGAGTTAGGCCAAAAATACGATTTGGGCCCCCACGAACAAAGAACCAACGCGAAAAATCGGCCTTCGATATTTTCAGCTTCTGAGATAACAAACCCCTTAAAAATGGTAAGAAAACATGTCAGGCTTTGGAATCGCTCAAAAATGTTATCCGAGCTAAGAGTTAGGCCTAAAATACGATTTGGGCCTCAACGAACAAAGAACAGACGCGAACTATCGGACTTCAATATTTTCAGCTTCTGAGATCACGAACCCCTTAAAAATGGTAAAAAATAACATGTCAGGCTTTGGAATCACTCAAAAATTTTATCCGACCTAGGAGTTAGGCCTAAAATACAATTTGGGCCCCAACGAACAAAGAACTGACGTGAAAAGTGGGACTTCTACATTTTCATTTTCTGAGTGCTCGAACCCCTTAGAAATAGTAAAAAAAACATGTCAGGCTTTGGAATCGCTCAAAAATGTTATCCGAGCTAAGAGTTAGGCCAAAAATACGATTTGGGCCGCCACGAACTATTAACCGACGTGAAAAATCGGACTGCAAAATTTTCAGCTTCTGATCGCTCGAACCCTTTGAAATGGTTAAAAAAACTTGTCAAGCTTTGGAATCGCTCAGTTAGGCCTAAAATACGATTTGGGCCCCTACGAACAAAGAACCAACGCGAAAAATTGGCCTTCAATACTTTCAGCTTCTTAGATCACGAACCCCTTAAAAATGGTAAAAAAAATCATGTCAGGCTTTGGAATCGCTCAAAAATGTTATCCGAGCTTGAAGTTAGGCCAAAAATACGATTTGGGCCGCCACGAAAATTAACTGACGCGAAAAATCGGACTGCAAAATTTTCCGCTTCTGAGCACTCGAACCCTTAAAAATGGTAAAAAAAACATGTCAGGCTTCGGAATCGCTCAAAAATGCTATCCAAGCTAGGACTAGGCCTAAAATACGATGTGGGCCCCCACGAACAATGAACCAACGCGAAAAAATCGGCCTTCTTTATTTTAATCTTCTGAGATCACGAACCCCTTAAAAATAGTAAAAAAACATGTCAGGCTTTGGAATCGCTCGAAAATGTTATCCGAGCTTGGAGTTAGGCAAAAAATAAGATTGGGGCGGCAACGAACAATTAACCGACGCGAAAAAACGGACTTCAAAATTTTCATTTTCTGAGCGCTTCAACCCCTTAGAACTGGTTAAAAAACATGTCAAGCTTTGGAATCGCTTAAAGATATTATCCGAGCTAGGAGTTAGGCCAAAAATACGATTTGGGCCCCCACAAGCAAAGAACCAACGTGAAAAATCGGCCTTCGATATTTTCAGCTTCTGAGATCACGAACCCCTTAAAAATGGTAAAAAAAAACATGTCAGACTTTGGAATCGCTCAAAAATCTTATCCGAGCTAGTAGTAAGGCCAAAAATACGATTTCGGCCGCCACGAACAATTAAATGACGCGAAAAATCGGACATCAAATTTTCAACTTCTGATCGCTCGAACCCTTATTAATGGTAAAAAAACATGTCAGGCTTCGGAATCGCTCAAAAATGTTATCCAAGCTAGGAGTTAGGCCTAAAATACGATGTGGGCCCCTACGAACAAAGAACCAACGCGAAAAATCGGCCTTCGATATTTTCAGCTTCTGAGATCACAAACCACTTAAAAAAGGTAAAAAAAACATGTCAGGCTTTGGAATCGCTAAAAAAAGTTATCCGAGCTTTGAATTAGGCCAAAAATACGTTTTGGGCCGCAACAAACAATTAATCGACTCGAAAAATCGGACTTCAAAATTTTCATTTTCTGAGCGCTCCAACCCCTTAGAAATAGTTAAAAAAACATGTCAAACTTTGGAATCGCTCAAAAATATTAACCGAGCTAGGAGTTAGGCCAAAAATACAAATTTGGGCCCCCACGAACAAAGAACGAACGCGAAAATCGGACTTCGATATTTTCAGCTTCTTAGATCACTAACCCCTTAAAAATGGTAAAAAAAAAACTTTAGGCTTTGGAATCGTTCAAAAATGTTATCCGACCTAGGAGTTAAGCCTAAAATACAATTTGGGCCCCAAAGAACAAAGAACTGACGCGAAAAATCGGACTTCAATATTTTCATTTTCTGAGTGCTCTAACCCCTTAGAAATAGTAAAAAAACATGTCAGGCTTTGGAATCACCTCAAAAATGTTATCCGAGCTAATAGTTAGGCCAAAAATACGATTTGGGCCGCCACGAACTATTAACCGACGTGAAAAATCGGACTGCAAAATTTTCAGCTTCTGATCGCTCGAACCCTTTGAAATGGTTAAAAAAACATGTCAAGCTTTGGAATCGCTCAGTTAGGCCAAAAATACGATTTGGGCCCACACGAACAAAGAACGAACGCGAAAAATCGGACTTCGATATTTTTCAGCTTCTTAGATCACTAACCCCTTAACAATGGTAAAAAAACATGTCAGGGTTTGGAATCGCTCAACAATGTTATCCGAGCTTCGAGTTACGCCTAAAATACAATTTGCGCCCCCACAAACAAAACCGACCCGAAAAATCGGACTTCAGATTTTTTTAGCTTCAGAGCGCTTCAACCCCTTCGAAATGGTAAAAAAACATGCCAGGCTTTGGAATCTCTCAAAAATGTTATCCGAGCTAGGAGTTAGGCCAAAAGTACGATTTGGGCCCCCACGAACAAAGAACTAACGCGAAAAATCGAACTAAAATTTTTTTTAGCTCCTGAGCGCTCGAACCCCTTAGTAATGGTATAAAAAACATGGCAGGCTTCGGAGTCGCTCAAAAATGTTATTTGACCTAGAAGTTAGGCCAAAAATACGATTTGGGCCCCCACGAACAAAGAACGAACGCGAAAAATCGGACTTCGATATTTCCGACTTCTGAGATCACGATCCCTTAAAAATGGTAAAAAAAACATGACAGGCATTGGAATCGCTCAAAAATGTTATCCGAGCTACGAGTTACGCCTAAAATACAATTTACGCCCCCACAAACAAATAACCGACACGAAAAATCGGACTTCAAATTTTTTAGCTTCAGAGCGCTTGAACCCTTTCGAAATGGTAAAAAAAAACATGTTATGCTTTGGAATCGCTCAAAAATGTTAGTGAGCTAAGAGTTAGGCCAAAAATACGATTTAGGCCCCCACGTACAATTAACCGATGCTAAATATAGGACTTCAAAATTTTCAGCTTTTGAGCGCTCAAACCCCTGAGAAATGGTAAAAAAACATGTCAGGCTTTGGAATCGCTCAAAAATGTTATCCGAGCTAGGAGTTAGGCAAAAAATACGATTTCGGCCCCCACGAACAAAGAACCAACGTGAAAAATCGGACTTCAATATTTTCAGCTTCTGAGATCACGAACCCCATAAAAATGGTAAAAAACCATGTCAGGCTTTGGCATCGCTCAAAAAAGTTATCTGAGCTAGGAGTTAGGCCTAAAATACCATTTGGGCCCCCACGAACAAAGAACTAACACGAAAAATCGGACTTCAAAATTTTTAGCTTATGAGCGCTCGAACCCCTTAGCAATGGTAAAAAAATATGTCAGGCTTCGGAATCGCTCAAAAATGTTATTTGAGCTACGAGTAAGTCAAAAATACGATTTTCGCCCCCACGAACAAAGAACGAACTCGAAAAAGCGGACTTCTATATTTTTAGCTTATGAGATCACGAACCCCTTAATAATGGTAAAAAAACATGTCAGGCTTTGGAATCCCTCAAAAATGTTATCCGAGCTAGGAGTCACGTCTAAAATACAATTTGGGCCCCCAAGAACAAAGAACCGACCCGAAAAATTGGACTTCAAAATTTTCCGCTTCTGAGCTCAGGAACCCCTTAAAAATGGTAAAAAAAACATGTCATGCTTTGGAATCTCTCAAAAATGGTATCCGACCTTGGAGTTAGACCAAAAATACGATTTGGGCCCCCACGAACAAAGCATGAATGAGAAAAATCGGACTTATAAATTTTCAGCTTCTGAGCTCAGGAACCCCTTAAAAATGGTAAAACAAACATGTCAAGCTTTTGAATCGTTCAAAAATCCGAGCTAGGAGTTAGGCCAAAAATACGATTTGGGCCCCCACGAACAAAGAACCAACGCGAAAAATCGGCCTTCGATATTTTCAGCTTCTGAGATAACAAACCCCTTAAAAATGGTAAGAAAACATGTCAGGCTTTGGAATCGCTCAAAAATGTTATCCGAGCTAAGAGTTAGGCCTAAAATACGATTTGGGCCTCAACGAACAAAGAACCGACGCAAAATATCGGACTTAAATATTTTCAGCTTATGAGATCACGAACCCCTTAAAAATGGTAAAAAATAACATGTCAGGCTTTGGAATCACTCAAAAATGTTATCCGACCTAGGAGTTAGGCCTAAAATACAATTTGGGCCCCAACGAATAAAGAACTGACGCGAAAAATCGGACTTCAATATTTTCATTTTCTGAGTGCTCGAATCCCTTAGATAGAGTAAAAAAACATGTCAGGCTTTGGAATCGCTCAAAAATGTTATCCGAGCTAAGAGTTAGGCCAAAAATACGATTTGGGCCGCCACGAACTATTAACCAACGTGAAAAATCGGACTGCAAAATTTCCAGCTTCTGATCCCTCGAACCCTTTGAAATGGTTAAAAAAACATGTCAAGCTTTGGAATCGCTCAGTTAGGCCAAAAATACGATTTGGGCCCCCACGAACAAAGAACCAACGCGAAAAATTGGCCTTCAATACTTTCAGCTTCTGAGATCACGAACCCCTTAAAAATGGTTAAAAAAATCATGTTGGGCTTTTGAATCGCTCAAAAATGTTATCCGAGCTTGAAGTTAGGCCAAAAATACGATTTGGGCCGCCACGAACAATTAACTGACGCGAAAAATCGGACTGCAAAATTTTCCGCTTCTGAGCGCTCGAACCCTTAAAAATGGTAAAAAAAATGTCAGGCTTCGGAATCGCTCAAAAATTCTATCCAAGCTAGGAGTAGACCTAAAATACGATGTGGGCCCCCACACACAATGAAGCAACGCGAAAAAATCGGCCTTCGATATTTTAATCTTTTGAGATCAGGAACCCCTTAAAAATGGTAAAAAAACATGTCAGGCTTTGGAATCGCTGGAAAATGTTATCCGAGCTTGGAGTTAGGCCAAAAATACGATTTGGGCGGCAACGAACAATTAACCGACACGAAAAATCGGACTTCAAAATTTTCATTTTCTGAGCGCTCCAACCCCTTAGAACTGGTTAAAAAACATGTCAAGCTTTGGAATCGCTTAAAGATATAGGAGTTAGGCCAAAAATACGATTTGGGCCCCCACAAGCAAAGAACCAACGTGAAAAATCGGCCTTCGATATTTTCAGCTTCTGAGATCACGAACCCCTTAAAAATGGTAAAAAAAAACATGTCAGACTTTGGAATCGCTCAAAAATGTTATCCGAGCTAGTAGTAAGGCCAAAAATACGATTTGGGCCGCCACGAACAATTAAATGACGCGAAAAATCGGACATCAAATTTTCAGCTTCTGATCGCTCGAACCCTTATTAATGGTCAAAAAACATGTCAGGCTTCGGAATCGCTCAAAAATGTTATCCAAGCTAGGAGTTAGGCCTAAAATACGATGTGGGCCCCCACGAACAAAGAACCAACGCGAAAAATCGGCCTTCGATATTTTCAGCTTCTGAGATCACGAACCACTTTAAAAAGGTAAAAAAAACATGTCAGGCTTTGGAATCGCTCAAAAATGTTATCTGAGCTTTGAGTTAGGCCAAAAATACGATTTGGGCCGCAACGCACAATTAATCGACTCGAAAAATCGGACTTCAAAATTTTCATTTTCTGAGCGCTCCAACCCCTTAGAAATGGTTAAAAAACATGTCAAGCTTTTGAATCGCTCAAAAATATTATCCGAGTTAGGAGTTAGGCCAAAAATACGATTTGGGCCCCCACGAACAAAGAACGAACGCGAAAAATCGGACTTCGATATTTTCAGCTTCTTAGATCACTAACCCCTTAAAAATGGTAAAAAAACATGTCAGGCTTTGGAATCGCTCAAAAATGTTCTCTGAGCTACGAGTTACGCCTAAAATACAATTTGCGCTCCCACAAACAAAACCGACCCGAAATATCGGACTTCAGATTTTTTAGCTTCAGAGAGCTTGAACACCTTCGAAATGGTAAAAAAACATGTCAGGCATTGGAATCGCTCAAAAATGATATCCGAGCTAAGAGTTAGGCCTAAAGTACGATTTGGGACCCCACGAACAAAGAACTAACGCGAAATATCGGACTTCAAAATTTTTAGCTTCTGAGCGCTCGAACCCCTTAGCAATGGTAAAAAAAACCTGTCAGGCTTCGGAATCGCTCAAAAAATCTATTTGTCCTAGAGGTTAGGCCAAAAATACGATTTGGGCCCCCACGAACAAAGAACGAACGCGAAAAATCGGACTTCGATATTTCCAGCTTATGAGATCACGATCCCTTAAATATGGTAAAAAAAAAAAAATGTCATACATTGAAATCGCTCAAAAATGTTATCCGAGCTACGAGTTACGCCTAAAATACAATTTGCGCCACCAAAAACAAAGAACCGACGCGAAAAATCGGACTTCAAATTTTTAAGCTTCAGAGCCCTTGAACCCCTTCGAAATGGTAAAAAAAACATGTCAGGCTTTGGAATCTCTCATAAATGTTAGCGAGCTAAGAGTTAGGCCAAAAATACGATTTGGGCCCCCACGAACAATTAACCGATGCGAAATATAGGACTTAAAAATTTTCAACTTTTGAGCGCTCGAAACCCGGAAAAATGGTAAAAAAAACATGTCAGGCTTTGGAATCGCTCAAAAATGTTATCCGAGCTAGGAGTTAGGCCAAAAATACGATTTCGGCACCCACGAACAAAGAACCAACGTGAAAAATCGGACTTCAATATTTTCAGCTTCTGAGATCACGAACCCCTTAAAAATGGTAAGAAAACATGTCAGGCTTTGGAATCGCTCAAAAATGTTATCCGAGCTAAGAGTCAGGCCTAAAATACGATTTGGGCCTCAACGAACAAAAAACCGACGCGAAATAGCGGACTTCAATATTTTCAGCTTCTGAGATCATGAACCCCTTAAAAATGGTAAAAAATAACATGTCAGGCTTTGGAATCACTCAAAAATGTTATCCGACCTAAGAGTTAGGCCTAAAATACAATTTGGGCCCCAACGAACAAAGAACTGACGCGAAAAATCGGACTTCTATATTTTCATTTTCTGAGTGCTCGAACCCCTTAGAAATAGTAAAAAAAATGTCAGGCTTTGGAATCGCTCAAAAATGTTATCCGAGCTAAGAGTTAGGCCAAAAATACGATTTGGGCCGCCACGAACTATTAACCGACGTGAAAAATCGGACTGCAAAATTTTCAGCTTCTGATCGCTCGAACCCTTTGAATTGGTTAAAAAAACATGTCAAGCTTTGCAATCGCTAAGTTAGGCGAAAAATACGATTTGGGCCCCCACGAACAAAGATCCAACGCGAAAAATTGGCCTTCAATACTTTCAGCTTCTGAGATCACGAACCCCTTAAAAATGGTAAAAAAAATCATGTCAGGCTTTGGAATCGCTCAAAAATGTTATCCGAGCTTGAAGTTAGGCCAAAAATACGATTTGGGCCGCCACGAACAATTAACTGACGCGAAAAATCGGACTGCAAAATTTTCCGCTTCTGAGCGCTCGAACCCTTAAAAATGGTAAAAAAACATGTCAAGCTTCGAAATCGCTCAAAAATGCTATCGAAGCTAGGACTAGGCCTAAAATACGATGTGGGCCCCCACGTACAATGAACCAACGCGAAAAAATCGGCCTTCGATATTTTAATCTTCTGAGATCACGAACCCCTTAAAAATGGTAAAAAAACATGTCAGGCTATGGAATCGCTCGAAAATGTTATCCGAGCTTGGAGTTAGGCCAAAACTACGATTTGGGCGGCAACGAACAATTAACCGACGCGAAAAATCGGACTTCAAAATTTTCATTTTCTGAGCGCTTCAACCCCTTAGAACTGGTTAAAAAACATGTCAAGCTTTGGAATCGCTTAAAGATATTATCCGAGCTAGGAGTTAGGCCAAAATTACGATTTGGGCCCCCACAAGCAAAGAACCAACGTGAAAAATCGGCCTTCGATATTTTCAGCTTCTGAGATCACGAACCCCTTAAAAATGGTAAAAAAAATATGTCAGACTTTGGAATCGCTCAAAAATGTTATCCGAGCTAGTAGTAAGGCCAAAAATACGATTTGGGCCGCCACGAACAATTAAATGACGCGAAAAATCGGACATCAAATTTTCAGCTTCTGATCGCTCGACCCCTTAAAAATGGTAAAAAAACATGTCAGGCTTCGGAATCGCTCAAAAATGTTATCCAAGCTAGGAGTTAGGCCTAAAATACGATGTGGGCCCCCACGAACAAAGAACCAACGCGAAAAATCGGCCTTCGATATTTTCAGCTTCTGAGATCACAAACCACTTAAAAAAGGTAAAAAAAACATGTCAGGCTTTGGAATTCTCAAAAATGTTATCCGAGCTTTGAATTAGGCCAAATATACGATTTGGGCCGCAACGAACAATTAATCGACTCGAAAAATCGGACTTCAAAATTTTCATTTTCTGAGCGCTCCAACCCCTTAGAAATGGTTAAAAAACATGTCAAGCTTTGGAATCGCTCAAAAATATTATCCGAGCTAGGAGTTAGGCCAAAAATACGATTTGGGCCCCCACGAACAAAGAATGAACGCGAATAATCGGATTTCGATATTTTCAGCTTCTTAGATCACTAACCCCTTAAAAATGGTAAAAAAACATGTCAGGCTTTGGAATCGTTCAAAAATGTTATCCGACCTAGGAGTTAAGCCTAAAATACAATTTGGGCCCCAACGAACAAAGAACTGACGCGAAAAATCGGACTTCAATATTTTCATTTTCTGAGTGCTCGAATCCCTTAATGTCAGGCTTTGGAATCGCTCAAAAATGTTATCCGAGCTAAGAGTTAGGCCAAAAATACAATTTGGGCCGCCACGAACTATTAACCGACGTGAAAAATCGGACTCCAAAATTTTCAGCTTCGTATCGCTCGAACCCTTTGAAATGGTTAAAAAAACATGCCAAAAATAAGATCACGAACAAAGAAACAACACGAAAAATTGGCCTTCAATACTTTAAGCTTCTGAGATCACGAACCCATTAAAAATGGTAAAAAAAATCATGTCAGGCTTCGGAATCGCTCAAAATTGTTATCCGAGATTGAAGTTAGGCCAAAAATACGATTTGGGCCGCCACGAACAATTAACTGACGCGAAAAATCGGACTGCAAAACTTTCCGCTTCTGAGCGCTCGAAGCCTTAAAAATGGTAAAAAAAACATGTCAGGCTTCGGAATCGCTCAAAAATGCTATCCAAGCTAGGACTAGGCCTAAAATACGATGTGGGCCCCCACGAACAATGAACCAACACGAAAAAATCGGCCTTCGATATTTTAATCTTCTGAGATCACGAACCCCTTAAAAATGGTAAAAAAACATGTCAGGCTTTTGAATCGGTTGAAAATGTTATCCGAGCATGGAGTTAGGCCAAAAATACGATTTGGGCCGCAACGAACAATTAACCGACGCGAAAAATCGAACTTCAAAATTTTCATTTTCTGAGCGCTCCAACCCCTTAGAAATGGTTAAAAAAACATGTCAAGCTTTGGAATCGCTCAAAAATATTATCCGAGCTACGAGTTAGGCCAAAAATACGATTTGGGCCCCCACGAACAAAGAACCAACGCGAAAAATCGGCCTTCGATATTTTCAGCTTCTGAGATAACAAACCCAACCAAACCCCTTAAAAATGGTAAGAAAACATGTCAGGCTTTGGAATCGCTAAAAAATGTTATCCGAGCTAAGAGTTAGGCTTAAAATACGATTTGGGCCTCAACAAACAAGGAACCGACGCGAAATATCGGACTTCAATATTTTCAGCTTCTGAGATCACGAACCCCTTAAAAATGGTAAAAAATAACATGTCAGGCTTTGGAATCACTCAAAAATGTTATCCGACCTAGGAGTTAGGCCTAAAATACAATTTGGGCCCCAACGAACAAAGAACTGACGCGAAAAATCGGACTTCAATATTTTCATTTTCTGAGTGCTCGAACCCCTTAGAAATAGTAAAAAAACATGTCAGGCTTTTGAATCGCTCAAAAATGTTATCCGAGCTAAGAGTTAGGCCAAAAATACGATTTGGGCCGCCACGAACTATTAACCGACGTGAAAAATCAGACTGCAAAATTTTCAGCTTCTGATCTCTCGAACCCTTTGAAATGGTTAAAAAAACATTTCAAGCTTTGGAATCGCTCAGTTAGGCCAAAAATACGATTTGGGCCCCACGAACAAAGAACCAACGCGAAAAATCGGCCTTCAATACTTTCAGCTTCTGAGATCACGAACCCCTTAAAAATGGTAAAAAAAAATCATGTCAGGCTTTGGAATCGCTCAAAAATGTTATCCGAGCTTGAAGTTACGCAAAAAATACAATTTGGGACGCCACGAACAATTAACTGACGCGAAAAATCGGTATGCAAATTTTCCGCTTCTGAGCGCTCGAACCCTTAAAAATGGTAAATAAAACATGTCAGGCTTCGGAATCGCTCAAAAATGCTATCCAAGCTAGGACTAGGCCTAAAATACGATGTGGGCCCCCACGAACAATGAACCAACACGAAAAAATCGGCCTTCGATATTTTAATCTTCTGAGATCACGAACCCCTTAAAAATGGTAAAAAAAAACATGTCAGGCTTTGGAATCGCTCGAAAATGTTATCCGAGCTTGGAGTTAGGCCAAAAATACGATTTGGGCGGCAACGAACAATTAACCGACGCGAAAAATCGGACTTCAAAATTTTCATTTTCTGAGCGCTCCAACCCCTTAGAACTGGTTAAAAAACATGTCAAGCTTTGGAATCGCTTAAAGACATTATCCGAGCTAGGAGTGAGGCCAAAAATACGATTTGGGCCCCCACAAGCAAAGAACCAACGTGAAAAATCGGCCTTCGATATTTTCAGCTTCTGAGATCACGAACCCCTTAAAAATCGTAAAAAAAAACATGTCAGACTTGGGAATCGCTCAAAAATGTTATCCGAGCTAGTAGTAAGGCCAAAAATACGATTTGGGAAGCCACGAACAATTAAATGACGCGAAAAATCGGACATCAAATTTTCAGCTTCCGATCGCTCGAACCCTTATTAATGGTAAAAAACATGTCAGGCTTCGGAATCGCTCAAAAATGTTATCCAAGCTAGGAGTTAGGCCTAAAATACGATGTGGGCCCCCACGCGAAAAATCGGCCTTCGATACTTTCAGCTTCTGAGATCACAAACCACTTAAAAAAGGTAAAAAAAAACATGTCAGACTTTGGAATCGCTCAAAAATGTTATCCGAGCTTTGAGTTAGGCCAAAAATACGATTTGGGCCGCAACGAACAATTAATCGACTCGAAAAATCGGCCTTCAAAATTTTCATTTTCTGAGAGCTCAAACCCCTTAGCAATGGTTAAAAAACATGTCAAGCATTGGAATCGCTCAAAAAAATTATCCGAGCTAGGAGTTAGGCCAAAAATACGATTTGGGCCCCCACGAACAAAGAACGAACCTGAAAAATCTGACTTCGATATTTTCAGCTTCTTAGATCACTAACCCCTTAAAAATGGTAAAAAAACATGTCAGGCTTTGGAATCGCTCAAAAATGTTATCCGAGCTACGAGTTACGCCTAAAATACAATTTGCGCCCCCACAAACAAAACCGACCCGAAATAATGGACTTTAGATTTTTTAGCTTCAGAGCGCTTGAACGCCTTCGAAATGGTAAAAAAACATGTCAGGCTTTGGAATCGCTCAAAAATGTTATCCGAGCTAGGAGTTAGGCCTTAAGTACGATTTGGGACCCCACGAACAAAGAACTAACGCGAAATATCGGACTTCAAAATTTTTAGCTTCTGAGCGCTCGAACCCCTTAGCAATGGTAAAAAAACATGTCAGGCTTCGGAATCGCTCAAAAAATCTATTTGTCCTAGATGTTAGGCCAAAAATACGATTTGGGCCCCCACGAACAAAGAACGAACGCGAAAAATCGGACTTCGATATTTCCAGCTTATGAGATCACGATCCCTTAAATATGGTAAAAAAAACATGTCAGACATTGGAATCGCTCAAAAATGTTATCCGAGCTACGAGTTACGCCTAAAATACAATTTGCGCCCCCAAAAAAAAGAACCGACGCGAAAAATCGGACTTCAAATTTTTTAGCTTCAGAGCGCTTGAACCCCTTCAAATGGTAAAAAAACATGTCAGGCTTTGGAATCGCTCATAAATGTTAGCGAGCTAAGAGTTAGGTCAAAAATACGATTTAGGCCCCCACGAACAATTAACCGATGCGAAATATAGGCTTCAAAATTTTCAGCTTTTGAATGCTCGAACCCCGGAGAAATGGTAAAAAAACATGTCAGGCTTTGGAATCGCTCAAAAATGTTATCCGAGCTAGGAGTTAGGCCAAAAATACGATTTCGGCACCCACGAACAAAGACCTAACGTGAAAAATCGGACTTCAATATTTTCAGCTTCTGAGATCACGAACCCCTTAAAAATGGTAAAAAAACCTTGTCAGGCTTTGGAATCGCTCAAAAAAGTAATCCGAGCTAGAAGTTAGGCCTAAAATACGATTTGGGCCCCCACGAACAAAGAACGAACGTGAAAATTGGACTTCAAAATTTTCCGCTTCTGAGCTCAGGAACCCCTTAAAAATGGTAAAAAAATAACATGTCAGGCTTTGGAATCACTCAAAAATGTTATCCGACCTAGGAGTTAGGCCTAAAATACAATTTGGGCCCCAACGAACAAAGAACTGACGCGAAAAATCGGACTTCAATATTTACATTTTCTGAGTGCTCGAACCCCTTAGAAATAGTAAAAAAACATGTCAGGCTTTGGAATCGCTCAAAAATGTTATCCGAGCTAAGAGTTTGGCCAAAAATACGATTTAGGCCGCCACGAACTATTAACCGACGTGAAAAATCGGACAGCAAAATTTTTAGGTTCTGACCGCTCGAACCCTTTGAAATGGTTAAAAAAACATTTCTAGCTTTGGAATCGCTCAGTTAGGCCAAAAATACGATTTGGGCCCCACGAACAAAGTATTAACGCGAAAAATTGGCCTTCAATACTTTTAGCTTCTGAGATCACGAACCCCTTAAAAATGGTAAAAAAAAATCTTGTCAGGCTTTGGAATCGCTCAAAAATGTTATCCGAGCTTGAAGTTAGGCCAAAAATACAATTTGGGCCGCTACGAACAATTAACTGACGCGAAAAATCGGACTGCAAAATTTTCCGCTTCTGAGCGCTAGAACCCTTAAAAATGGTAATAAAAACATGTCAGGCTTCGGAATCGCTCAAAAATGCTATCCAAGCTAGGACTAGGTCTAAAATACGATGTGGGCCCCCACGAACAATGAACCAACGCGAAAAAATTGGCCTTCGATATTTTAATCTTCTGAGATCACGAACCCCTTAAAAATGGTAATAAAAATATGTCAGGCTTGTGAGTCGCTCGAAAATGTTATCCGAGCTTGGAGTTAGGCCAAAAATACTATTTGGGCGGCAACGAACAATTAACCGACGCGATAAATCGGACTTCAAAATTTTCATTTTCTGAGCGCTCCAACCCCTTAGAACTGGTTAAAAAACATGTCAAGCTTTGGAATCGCTTAAAGATATTATCCGAGCTAGGAGTTAGGCCAAAAATACGATTTTGGCCCCCACAAGCAAAGAACCAACGTGAAAAATCGGCCTTCGATATTTTCAGCTTCTGAGATCACGAACCCCCCTTAAATATGGTAAAAAAAAACATGGCAGACTTTGGAATCGCTCAAAAATGTTATCCGAGCTTGAAGTTAGGCCAAAAATACGATTTGGGCCGCCACGAACAATTAAATGACGCGAAAAATCGGACATCAAATTTTCAGCTTCTGATCGCTCGAACCCTTATTAATGGTAAAAAAAACATGTCAGGCTTCGGAATTGCTCAAAAATGTTATCCAAGCTAGGAGTTAGGCCTAAAATACGATGTGGGCCCCCACGAACAAAGAACCAACGCGAAATATCGGCCTTCGATATTTTCAGCTACTAAGATCACGAACCACTTAAAAAAGGTAAAAAAACATGTCAGACTTTAGAATCGGTCAAAAATGTTATCCGAGCTTTGAGTTAGGGCAAAAATACGATTTGGGCCGCAACAAACAACATATCAACTCGAAAAATTGGACTTAAAAATTTTCATTTTCTGAGCGCTCCAACCCCTTAGAAATGGTTAAAAAACATGTCAAGCTTTGGAATCGCTCAAAAATAGTATCCGAGCTAGGAGTTAGGCCAAAAATACGATTTGGGCCCCCACGAACAAAGAACGAACGCGAAAAATTGGACTTCGATATTTTCAGCTTCTTAGATCACTAACCCCTTAAAAATGGTAAAAAAAACATGTCAGGCTTTGGAATCGCTCAAAAATGTTATCCGAGCTACGAGTTACGCCTAAAATACAATTTGCGCCCCCACAAACAAAACCGACCCGAAATAATGGACTTCAGATTTTTTAGCTTTAGAGCGCTTGAACGCCTTCGAAATTGTAAAAAACATGTCAGGCTTTGGAATCGCTCAAAAATGTTATCCGAGCTAGGAGTTAGGCCTAAAGTACGATTTGGGACCCCACGAACAAAGAACTAACGCGAAATATCGGACTTCAAAATTTTTAGCTTCTGAGCGCTCGAACCCCTTAGCAATGTTAAAAAAACATGTCAGGCTTCGGAATCGCTCAAAAAATCTATTTTTCCTAGATGTTAGGCCAAAAATACGATTTGGGCCCCCACGAACAAAGAACGAACGCGAAAAATCGGACTTCGATATTTCCAGCTTATGAGATCACGATCCCTTAAATATGGTAAAAAAAAAACATGTCAGACATTGGAATCGCTCAAAAATGTTATCCGAGCTACGAGTTACGCCTAAAATACAATTTGCGCCCCCAAAAACAAAGATCCGACGCGAAAAATCGGACTTTAAATTTTTTAGCTTCAGAGCGCTTGAACCCCTTCGAAATGGTAAAAAAAACATGTCAGGCTTTGGAATCGCTCATAAAAGTTAGCGAGCTGAGAGTTAGGCCAAAAATACTATTTAGGCCCCCACGAACAATTAACCGATGCGAAATATAGGACTTCAAAATTTTCAGCTTTTGAGCGCTCGAACCCCGGAGAAATGGTAAAAAAACATGTCAGGCTTTGGAATCGCTCATAAATGTTATCCGAGCTAGGAGTTAGGCCAAAAATACGATTTCGGCACCCACGAACAAAGAACCAACGTGAAAAATCGGACTTCCATATTTTCAGCTTCTGAGATCACGAACCCCTTAAAAATGGTAAAAAACCTTGTCAGGCTTTTGAATCGCTCAAAAAAGTTATCCGAGCTAGAAGTTAGGCCTAAAATACGATTTGGGCGCCCACGAACAAAGAACGAACGTGAAAATTGGACTTCAAAATTTTCCGCTTCAGAGCTCTGGAACACCTTAAAAATGGTAAAAAATCATTTCATGCTTTGGAATCTCTCAAAAATGGAATCCGACCTAGGAATTAGACCAAAAATACGATTTGGGACCCCACGAACAAAGAACGAATGCGAAAAATCGGACTTATAAATTTTCAGCTTCTGAGCTCAGGAACCCCTTAAAAATGGTAAAACAAACATGTCAAGCTTTTGAATCGTTCAAAAATTCCGAACTAGGAGTTAGGCAAAAAATACGATTTAGGCCCCCACGAACAAAGAGCCAACGCGAAAAATCGGCCTTCGATATTTTCAGCTTCTGAGATAACAAACCCCTTAAAAATGGTAAGAAAACATGTCAGGCTTTGGAATTGCTCAAAAATGTTATCCGAGCTTGAAGTTAGGCCAAAAATACGATTTGGGCCGCCACGAACAATTAACTGACGCGAAAAATCGGACTGCAAAATTTTCCGCTTCGAGCGCTCGAACCCTTAAAAATGGTAAAAAAAAATGTCAGGCTTCGGAATCGCTCAAAAATGCTATCCAAGCTAGGACTAGGCCTAAAATACGATGTGGGCCCCCACGAACAATGAACCAACGCGAAAAAATCGGACTTCGATATTATAATCTTCTGACATCACGAACCCCTTAAAAATGGTAAAAAAAACATGTCAGGCTTTGGAATCGCTCGAAAATGTTATCCGAGCTTGGAGTTAGGCCAAAAATACGATTTGGGCGGCAACGAACAATTAACCGACGCGAAAAATCGAACTTCAAAATTTTCATTTTCTGAGCGCTCCAACCCCCTAGAACTGGTTAAAAAACATGTCAAGCTTTTGAATCGCTTAAAGATATAATCCGAGCTAGGAGTTAGGCCAAAAATACGATTTGGGCCCCCACAAGCAAAGAACCAACGTGAAAAATCGACCTTCGATATTTTCAGCTTACGAGATCACGAACCCCATAAAAATGGTAAAAAAAATCATGTCTGACTTTGGAATCGCTCAAAAATGTTATCCGAGCTAGTAGTAAGGCCAAAAATACGATTTGGGCCACCACGAACAATGAAATGACGCGAAAAATCGGACATCAAATTTTCAGCTTCTGATCGCTCGAACCCTTATTAATGGTAAAAGAATATGTCAGGCTTCGGAATCGCTCAAAAATGTTATCCAAGCTAGGACTTAGGCCTAAAATACGATGTGGGCCCCCACGAACAAAGAACCAACGCGAAAAATCGGCCTTCGATATTTTCAATTTCTGAGATCACGAACCACTTAAAAAAGGTAAAAAAAACATGTCAGGCTTTGGAATCGCTCAAAAATGTTATCCGAGCTTTGAGTTAGGCCAAAATTACGATTTGGGCCGCAACGAACAATTAATCTATTCGAAAAATCGGACATCAAAATTTTCATTTTCTGAGAGCTCCAACCCCTTAGAAATGGTTAAAAAACATGTCAAGCTTTGGAATCGCTCAAAAATATTATCCGAGTTAGGAGTTAGGCCAAAAATACGATTTGGGCCCCCACGAACAAAGAACGAACGCGAAAAATCGGACTTCGATATTTTCAGCTTTTTAGATCACTAACCCCTTAAAAATGGTAAAAAAAACATGTCAGGTTGGAATTGCTCAAAAATGTTATCCGAGCTACGAGTTACGCCTAAAATACAATTTGCGCCCCCACAAACAAAACACACCCGACATATCGGACTTCAGATTTTTTAGCTTCAGAGCGCTTGAACGCCTTCAAAATGGTAAAAAAACATGTCAGGCTTTGGAATCGCTCAAAAATGTTATCCGAGCTAGGAGTTAGGCCTAAAGTACGATTTGGGACCCCACGAACAAAGAACTAATGCGAAATATCGGACTTCAAAATTTTTAGCTTCTGAGCGCTCGAACCCCTTAGCAATGGTAAAAAAACATGTCAGGCTTCGGAATCGCTCAAAAAATCTATTTGTCCTAGAGGTTAGGCCGAAAATACGATTTGGGCCCCCACGAAGAAAGAACGAACGCGAAAAATCGGACTTCGATATTTCCAGCTTATGAGATCACGAACCCTTAAATATGGTAAAAAAAAACATGTCAGACATTGGAATTGCTCAAAAATGTTATCCGAGCTACGAGTTACGCCTAAAATACAATTTGCGCCCCAAAAACAAAGAACCGACGCGAAAAATCGGACTTCAAATTTTTTAGCTTCAGAGCGCTTGAACCCCTTCGAAATGGTAAAAAAAAACATGTCAGGCTTTGGAATCGCTCATAAATGTTAGCGAGCTAAGAGTTAGGCCAAAAATACGATTTAGGCCCCCACGAACAATTAACCGATGCGAAATATAGGACTTCCAAATTTTCAGCTTTTGAGCGCTCGAACCCCAGAGAAATGGTAAAAAAACATGTCAGGCTTTGAATCGCTCAAAAATGTTATCCGAGCTAGGAGTTAGGCCAAAAATACGATTTCGGTACCCACGAATAAAGAACCAACGTGAAAAATCGGATTTCAATATTTTCAGCTTCTGAGATCACGAACCCCTTAATAATGGTAAAAAAACATGTAAGGCTTTGGAATCACTCAAAAATGTTATCCGAGCTAGGAGTCACGCCTAAAATACAATTTGGGCGCCCACCAACAAAGAACCGACGCGAAAAATCGGACTTCAAAATTTTTAGCTTTAGAGCGCTTGAACCCCTTATAAATTGTAAAAAAACATGTCAGGCTTTGGAATCGCTCACAAATGTTATCTGAGCTAGGAGTTAAGCAAAAAATACGATTTGGGCCCCCCACGAACAAAGAACCGACGCAAAAAATCGGACTTCAATATTTTCAATTTCTGAGCGATTGAACCCCTTAGAAATGGTAAAAAAACATGTCAGGCTTTAAAATCGCCCAAAAATGTTATCCGAGCTACTAGTTAGGCCAAAAATACGATTTGGGCCCCCACGAACAAAGAACGAACGTGAAAATCGGACATCAAAATTTTCCGCTTCGAGCGCAGGAACCCCTTAAAAATGGTAAAAAGAATACATGTCATGCTTTGGAATCTCTCAAAAATGGAATCCGACCTAGGAGTTAGACAAAAAATACGATTTGGGCCCCCACGAACAAAGAACGAATGCGAAAAATTGGACTTATAAATTTTCAGCTTCTGAGCTCAGGAACCCCTTAAAAATGGTACAACAAACATGTCAAGCTTTTGGATCGTTCAAAAATCCGAGCTAGGAGTTAGGCCAAAAATAAGATTTGGGCCAGCACGAACAAAGAACCAACGCGAAAAATCGGCCTTCGATATTTTCAGCTTCTGAGGTAACAAACCCCTTAAAAATGGTAAGAAAACATGTCAGGCTTTGGAATCGCTCAAAAATGTTATCCGAGCTAAGAGTTAGGCCTAAAATACGATTTGGGCCTCAACGAACAAAGAACCGACGCGAAATATCGGACTTCAATATTTTCAGCTTCTGAGATCACGAACCCCTTAAAAATGGTAAAAAAATAACATATCAGGCTTTGGAATCACTCAAAAATGTTATCCGACCTAGGAGTTAGGCGTCAAATACAATTTGGGCCCCAGCGAACAAAGAACTGACGCGAAAAATCGGACTTCAATATTTTCATTTTCTGAGTGCTCGAACCCCTTAGAAATAGTAAAAAAACATGTCAGGCTTTGGAATCGCTCAAAAATGTTATCCGAGCTAAGAGTTAGGCCAAAAATACGATTTGGGCCGCCACGAACTATTAACCGACGTGAAAAATCGGACTGCAAAATTTTCAGCTTCTGATCGCTCGAACCCTTTTAAATGGTTAAAAAAACATGTCAAGCTTTGGAATCGCTCAGTTAGGCCAAAAATACGATTTGGGCCCCCACGAACAAAGAACCAACGCGAAAAATTGGCCTTCATTACTTTCATCTTCTGAGATCACGAACCCATTAACAATGGTAAAAAAAATCATGTCAGGCTTTGGAATCGCTCAAAACTGTTATCCGAGCTTGAAGTTAGGCCAAAAATACGATTTGGGCTGCCACGAACAATTAACTGACGCGAAAAATAGGACTGAAAAATTTTCCGCTTCTGAGCGCTCGAACCCTTAAAAATGGTAAAAAAAACATGTCAGGCTTCGGAATCGCTCAAAAATGCTATCCAAGCTAGGGATAGGCCAAAAATACGATGTGGGCCCCCACGAACAATGAACCAACGTGAAAAAATCGGCCTTCGATATTTTAATCTTATTAGATCACGAACCCCTTAAAAATGGTAAAAAACATGTCAGGCTTTGGAATCGCTCGAAAATGTTATCCGAGCTTGGAGTTAGGCAACAAATCTGATTTGGGCGGCAACGAACAATTAACCGACGCGAAAAATCGGACTTCAAAATTTTCATCTTCTGAGCGCTCCAACCCCTTAGAACTGGTTAAAAAACATGCCAAGCTTTGGAATCGCTTAAAGATATTATCTGAGCTAGGAGTTAGGCCAAAAATACGATTTGGGCCCCCACAAGCAAAGAACCAACGTGAAAAATCGACCTTCGATATTTTCAGCTTCTGAGATCACGAACCCCTTAAAATGGTAAAAAAAACATGTCAGACTTTGGAATCGCTCAAAAATGTTATCCGAGCTAGTAGTAAGGCCAAAAATACGATTTGGGCCGCCACGAACAATTATATGACGAGAAAAATCGGACATCAAATTTTCAGCTTCTGGTCGCTCGAACCCTTATTAATGGTAAAAAAAACATGTCAGGCTTCAGAATCGCTCAAAAATGTTATCCAAGCTAGGAGTTAGGCCTAAAATACGATGTGGGCCCCCACGAACAAAGAACCAACGCGAAAAATCGGCCTTCGATATTTTCAGCTTCTGAGATCACGAACCACTTTAAAAGGTAAAAAAAACATGTCAGGCTTTGGAATCGCTCGAAAATGTTATCCGAGCTTTGAGTTAGGCCTAAAATACGATTTGGGCCTCAACGAACAAAGAACCGACGCGAAATATCGGACTTCAATATTTTCAGCTTCTGAGATCACGAACCCCTTAAAAATGGTAAAAAAATAACATGTCAGGCTTTGGAATCACTCAAAAATGTTATCCGACCTAGGAGTTAGGCGTCAAATACAATTTGGGCCCCAACGAACAAAGAACTGACGCGAAAAATCGGACTTCAATATTTTCATTTTCTGAGTGCTCGAACCCTTTAGAAATAGTAAAAAAACATGTCAGGCTTTGGAATCGCTCAATAATGTTATCCGAGCTAAGAGTTAGGCCAAAATACGATTTGGGCCGCCACGAACTATTAACCGACGTGAAAAATCGGACTGCAAAATATTCAGCTTCTGATCGCTCGAACCCTTTGAAATGGTTAAAAAAACATGTCAAGCTTTGGAATCGCTCAGTTAGGCCAAAAATACGATTTGGGCCCCCACGAACAAAGAACCAACGCGAAAAATTGGCCTTCAATAGTTTCAGCTTCTGAGATCACGAACCCAATAAAAATGGTAAATAAAATCATGTCAGGCTTTGTAATCGCTCAAAAATGTTATCCGAGCTTGAAGTTAGGCCAAAAATACGATGTGGGCCGCCACGAACAATTAACTGACGCGAAAAATCGGACTGCAAAATTTTCCGCTTCTGAGCGCTCGAACCCTTAAAAATGGTAAAAAAAACATGTCAGGCTTCGGAATCGCTCAAAAATGCTATCCAAGCTAGGACTAGGCCTAAAATACGATGTGGCCCCCCACGAACAATGAACCAACGCGAAAAAATCGGCCTTCGATATTTTAATCTTCTGAGATCACGAACCCCTTAAAAATGGAAAAAAACATGTCAGGCTTTGGAATCGTTCGAAATTGTTATCCGAGCTTGGAGTTAGGCCAAAAATACGATTTGGGCCCCAACAAGCAAAGAACCAACGTGAAAAATCGGCCTTCGATATTTTGAGCTTCTGAGATCACGAACCCCTTAAAAATGGTAAAAAAAAACATGTCAGACATTGGAATCGCTCAAAAATGTTATCCGAGCTAGTAGTAAGGCCAAAAATACGATTCAGGCCGCCACGAACAATTAAATGACGCGAAAAATCGGACATAAATTTTCAGCTTCTGATCGCTCGAACCCTTATTAATGGTAAAAAAAACATGTCAGGCTTCGGAATCGCTCAAAAATGTTATCCAAGCTAGGAGTTAGGCCTAAAATACGATGTGGGCCCCCACGAACAAAGAACCAACGCGAAAAATCGGCCTTCGATATTTCAGCTTCTGAGATCACGAACCACTTTAAAAAGTTAAAAAAAAACATGTCAGCCTTTGGAATCGCTCAAAAATGTTATCCGAGCTTTGAGTTAGGCCAAAAATACGATTTGTGCCGCAACGAATAATTAATCGACTCGAAAAATCTGACTTCAAAATTTTCATTTTCTGAGCGCTCCAACCCCTTAGAAATGGTTAAAAAACATGTCAAGCTTTGGAATCGCTCAAAAATATTATCCGAGCTACTAGTTAGGCCAAAAATACGATTAGGGCCCCCACGATCAAAGAACGAACGTGAAAATTGGACTTCAAAATGTTCAGCTTCTTAGATCACTAACCCCTTAAAAATGGTAAAAAAACATGTCAGGCTTTGGAATCGTTCAAAAATGTTATCCGAGCTACGAGTTACGCCAAAAATACAATTTGCGCCCCCACAAACAAAGCCGACCCGAAATATCGGACTTCAGATTTTTTAGCTTCAGAGCGCTTAAACGCCTTCGAAATGGTAAAAAAACATGTCAGGCTTTGGAATCGCTCAAAAATGTTATCCGAGCTAGGAGTTAGGCCAAAAATACGATTTCGGCACCCACGAACAAAGAACCAACGTGAAAAATCGGACATCAATATTTTCAGCTTCTGAGATCACGAACCCCTTAAAAATGGTAAAAGACCTTGTCAGGCTTATGAATCGCTCAAAAAAGTTATCCGAGCTAGGAGTTAGGCCTAAAATACGATTTGGACCCCCACGAACAAAGAACTAACACGAAAAATCGGACTTCAAAATTTTTAGCTTATGAGCGCTCGAACCCCTTAGCAATGGTAAAAAAAACATGTCAGGCTTCGGAATCACTCAAAAATGTCATTTGAGCTACGAGTAAGTCAAAAATACGATTTTCGCCCCCACGAACAAAGAACGAACTCGAAAAACGGACTTCGATATTTTCAGCTTGTGAGATCACGAACCCCTTAATAATGGTAAAAGAACATGTCAGGCTTTGGAATCACTCAAAAATGTTATCCGAGCTAGGAGTCACGCCTAAAATACAATTTGGGCCCCCAAGAACAAAGAACCGACGCGAAAAATCGGACTTCAAAATTTTTAGCTTTAGAGTGCTTGAACCCCTTATAAATTGTAAAAAAACATGTCAGGCTTTGGAATCGCTCACAAATGTTATCTGAGCTAGGAGTTAAGCAAAAAATACGATTTAGGCCCCCCACGAACAAAGAACCGACGCAAAAAATCGGACTTCAATATTTTCAATTTCTGAGCGATTGAACCCCTTAAAAATGGTAAGAAAACATGTCAGGCTTTAAAATCGCCAAAAAATGTTTTCCGAGCTACTAGTTAGGCCAAAAATACGATTTGGGCCCCCACGAACAAAGAACGAACGTGAAAATTGGACTTCGAAATTTTCCGCTTCTGAGCTCAGGAACCCCTAAAATGGTAAAAAAAAACATGTCATGCTTTGGAATCACTCAAAAATGGTATCCGAGCTAGGAGTTAGACCTAAAATACGATTTGGGCCGCGCCCGAACAAAGAACTAACGCGAAAAATCGAACTTCAAAATTTTTAGCTTCTGAGCGCTCGAACCCCTTAGCAATGGTAAAAAAATATGTCAGGCTTTGGAATCGCTCAAAAATGTTATCCGAGCTAGGAGTGATGGAGGTCATCTAGCTCCATTGATTCCAAGACCAAGAACATGGTTGCTTGTGTGATTAGGGATGTGCTGAATTCCCTAAAGACTATTTATTCCTTTAAGTCCTTTGAAAGTGTCCTTAGCTTAATTAATTAATTATTGACTAAGTGAACTATCTTTTATTGCTTTAATAGGGAAGTCTAATTAATAATATGTACTCTTAGTTAATTTAATGTTATATTAGATTAACTAGGAAAGTCTTAGTTGAGTTGTATTTTTATTTTTTGTAATAAGAAAGTCAACTAGGGTTGTTTCATGAAGTATGGACGAGTGAAGACTTGAGGAGCAAGGAAAATGGCGCCTAGCAAGGAAAATGGCGCCTAGAATCCAAGATAAAAATCATCCATGAGAAAAGATAGGAAAACATATATCTTAACCATAAAATGGGTGGCCAAGCACAAAGAATCAAGGAAACAGAATCATTTTCTCTCCAAACTCTATCTTAGATGCCTAACTCTATCATTTTGGGTTTGGTTTCCTACTTTGACGGGAAAATGATAACAACAAGGGAAAAGATAAGCTTTAAGCGTCCAAAATGAAGGAGGATAAGCAAGGGACGGCTTCAACCCTAGTTAGGATAGGTTTTTAGCTTAATTAGTTTAATTATTATTTTTATTTTACGCAATTATCTTGTAGAGAGTCAAGGACATGTATTTAAAGGGCACAAGTCATTAATAAACACATTAGACGTTTTATACCTTAAACTATCGAGTTTTATTTGACTTTGATTAATTCACAATTAATCTAGGCGCCTATGCTAGTTTGATTTTAAGCTTGAATCAAGTGGTCTTCTTAGGACCTTATTTTAACTTAGTGGTGAATCTGTATCTAAGTTATCTTAAGTAAAGCTTACTATCCGTTCTTTAATTCATAAACAAACCTATTCTGCCTAGAGCATAGCCAGAACATAACATCTTGGTATCAGAGCCAACATAAATCCTAGCCTAAATTCGTCCAAACACAACCCTAAACACAATGTCAGGAACTAGCCAAACCAATGAACAGTTAAAAGAAAGGATCACAATGATGGAGGAAGAGAGGCGTGCAAGTGAGGCCAGAATGACCTTACTTCAAGATCAAGTGAGGAATTTGTCTTTGAGATTGAGAAGACAAAGGGGAGACGAACCCTTTGAGGGTTCTGATGGAAATAGTGACGATTCATCTAGGGTTCCATCCATCCAAAATGGTCAAAGAAATTTCAATGACTTTAAGGTGGTTCTTCCTGAGTATGATGGAAAGTTAGATGCAGGTGAATTTGTAGAATGGTTAAGGACTGTTGAAAGAGTCTTTGACTATAAACAAATTCCGGAGGATAGGAAGGTCAAGCTTGTTGCTCTCAAGCTTCGAAAATATGCATCAACATGGTGGGCTAGTAAGTGTAGCAAGAGAGAAAGAGAAGGGAAGGAAAAGCTTAGAGATTGGACGAAGATGAAGAAGCTACTCAAAAACAAGTTTCTTCCTACCTACTATGTTCAAGAGAACTTTTCCAAGTTCCATCACCTACAACAAGGTTCAAATTCAGTGGAGACCTATGCAAGGGAATTCAAGTCATATCTCATGAAGTGTGAAGTACAAGAGGATGAACCTCAAACTCTGGTAAGATTTCTTGGTGGTTTGGATGTTAAGATTGCTAACATAGTTGAATTGCATCCTTTTTCTAGTTTGGAGGACTTGATCATCTTGGCTCACAAGGTGGAAAAGCAACAAAAGATCAAAGGAAAGACTGAAGTGGCTCGTTCTTACCCTAAACCTAACACCTACTCTAAGCCAAACGCAAACTTTTCTAAAACTACCCCAAGTTCGATCCAGAAACCCCCAAACACCCCAAATACTTTCACCCCCAATACTTTCACTCCAAATAAATCTTCTAGGAAGTGTTTTAGGTGTCAAGGAGGAGGACATATTGCTTCTGAATGTCCCAACAAAAGAATTATAACCCTAGTAGAGTATGAAACCCTAGAGGAGGCGGATGATGTAGTTATGGAGGCGTGTGAAGAGGAGGAGTATGGAGAAGAAGTTGTTGGTCCTGATGAGGTTGAATGCTTGGTTGTTAGGAGAGCCTTGAGTGCCGTGGTAGATGAGGAGAAATCACAGCAAAGAGAGGCCATATTCCATACTAGATGTACTGTTGAGAACAAGGTGTGCACCTTGATTATTGATGGAGGGAGTTGTACCAATGTGGCGTCCCAAACTATGGTGGATAAGTTGAAGCTTTCAACTACTCCTCACCCTAAGCCATATGTGATTCAATGGCTTAATCAAGGTAAAGGTATCCAAGTTACTAACCGTTTGCTATTGTCTTTCAGTATTGGTTGTAACTATAAAGAGGAGATTTGGTGTGATATTATTCCAATGGATGCTTGTCATGTGCTATTAGTTTGATAGTGGAATTGTGAGGCTGTGATCTTGGGTAGAAACAGGTGATATTTTGGTAGGTAAATTAACGCCTCATATGGCAAAAGAATTTTTGTATGCCCCCGAAGATAGATTATTACGAGCTATACTTGGCATTCAAGTATCCACATCAAAGGAAACATGTTTAAAACTACCTATAGGCGGTAGGGGTCGAGTTATTGATGTGAGATGGATCCAGAAAAAGGGGGGCTCTAGTAATAATCCCGAAATGATTCATGTATATATTTCACAGAAACGTGAAATCAAAGTAGGCGATAAAGTAGCTGGAAGACATGGAAATAAGGGTATCATTTCCAGAATTTTGCCTAGACAAGATATGCCTTATTTGCAAGATGGAAGACCCATTGATATGATCTTTAACCCATTAGGAGTACCTACACGAATGAATGTAGGACAGATATTCGAATGTTCGCTCGGGTTAGCGGGGAGTTTGCTTGATAGACATTATCGAATACATGATGGTTACAAGAACGCATATTCATTCACTAAAGATGGAAAGAAAGTAACCCTAACCCCTATCATGTCTATTCCCTCGTCTAAACAACATTCCACAAAAGAAAAATATCATTCACTCACTACCTTGTTAAAATATGATTATCATGAACTTAGTCCTTTCCTTGAGTTATTGTTAAATATAGATCAAAAGGAACAAGTTGATAGTAATCTAGATCACCCTTTACTTGTCCCATTGCTTGAAAGCTACAAAGATGTCTTCCCACATAAAATACCCCACGGCCTACCCCCTAAAAGAGACATCCAACACAAAATTGACCTAATTCCCGGAGCCATGTTGCCTAATAAACCTGCCTATAGAACCAACCCTAAAGAAACTGAAGAAATAAGGAGGCAAGTGAATGAATTGTTGTCTAAAGGCATGATTAGAGAGTCTTTGAGTCCTTGTGCAGTTCCAGCTCTCTTAGTGCCAAAAAAGAATGGTGAGTGGCGCATGTGTGTGGATAGTAGGGCTATCAATAAGATCATTATTAAGTACAGGTTTCCAGTTCCAAGATTGAATGACTTATTAGATGATCTTAATGGCTCTAATGTGTTCTCTAAGATTGATTTGAGAAGTGGATACCATCAGATTCGAATTTGTGAAGGGGATGAATGGAAGACTGCCTTTAAGACAAAGGAGGGTTTGTATGAGTGGCTTGTTATGCCATTTGGATTGTCTAATGCTCCAAGTACTTTCATGCGCTTAATGAATCAAACTATGAAGCCTTTTTTGGGCAGATTTGTAGTAGTCTACTTTGATGATATACTTTTCTATAGCATGAATGAATTTAAGCATGCAAAACACTTAGAGCAAGTGTTTAGTGTGTTGGGGGCCGAATGCTTGTATGGTAATTTAGAGAAATGTCACTTCTTTTCTAGCCAAGTTGTGTTTTTAGGTTTCATTATCTCTAAAGAAGGGATCAAGGCTGACGAGAAGAAGGTCCAAGCAATCAAGGAGTGGCCTACTCCTACCTCAATACAACAAGTTCAAAGCTTTCATGGACTAGATTCCTTTTATAGGAGGTTTGTTCGAAATTTCAGTGTTATTATGACTCCAATTACAGAAATGACAAAGTTAAAGAAGTTTGAGTGGAGTGAACAAGCCAACAAGGCGTTTGAGGAGGTAAAAGCTCAATTGATTAGTGCTCCTATTTTAGCTTTACCTAACTTTAACGAAGTTTTTGAGGTTGAATGTGATGCATCTGGCGTGGGAATTGGAGCTGTGTTGTCTCAAAATGGAAGGCCATTGGCCTACTTTAGTGAGAAACTGAATGAAGCAAATAGGAAGTACTCGACCTATGACAAAGAATTTTATGCTTTGGTTCGTGCCTTGGACCATTGGAGACACTACCTCATTGCAAAGGAGTTCATTCTCCATTCTGATCATGAGGTGCTTAAGTACCTTCAAAGCCAACAGAAATTGCAACCGAGACATGCTAAATGGGTGGAATACCTTCAAACCTTCCATTTTACTATTAAGCATAAATCAGGGAAGATGAACAAAGGTGTTGATGCCCTATCTAGGAGGTACCTATTGCTTTCTACCTTAAGCCCTAAGGTGATGGGGCTTGAGCTATTGAAAGAATGCTATGTAGAGGACAAGGACTTTGGAGTATTGTTTGAAAAATGCCATAATCGTCCACGTGGTGATTATTACCTCTTAAAGGGGTTTATTTTTAAAGTAAATCGCCTTTGTATTCCAAGGCACAGTATGAGAGTGTCCTTAGTCAAGGAGTTTCATGAAGGTGGGCTTGCTGGCCACTAAAGGATAGAAAAGATTGTTATGGTTGTGAGTGAGTATTTCTTTTGGCCTAGATTGGCAAGAGATGTAGAGTTTTTGATTAAGAGGTGCTTGATATGCCAAAAGGCTAAGGGTCATTTACTACCTCAAGTGTTGTTTATGCCTCTTCCTATTCCTCAAGCACCAAGGGAGGATGTGAGCTTGGATTTCATTACAGGATTACCTAGAACCCAACACCAAAAGATTCAATCATGGTGGTGGTTGATAGGTTTTCCAAGATGGCACACTTTGTGGCGTGCCACACTACTAACGATGTTGTTTCTTGTGCTAACTTGTATTTCAGGGACATTGTTAGGTTGCATGGAGTGCTAAAGACGATGGTTAGTGATCGAGACCCAAAGTTCTTAAGTCACTTTTTGCTTACGCTTTGGAAGAAGATGGAACGAAGCTGAAATTCAGTACCTCTAGCCATCCTCAAACTGACGGCCAAATGGAGGTCACCAATAGGACCCTAGGAACCCTAATTCAAGCCCTAGCTACAAAAAGCCCTAAACAATGGGAGGATATGCTACCTCACGCTGAGTTTGCCTACAATAGAGTTCCCAGCAAGACTACTGGCCTTAGTCCATTCTTTGTGGTCTATGGTCAAAACCCTTGCACCCCTATTGACCTATCCCCTTTCCCTACCACCACAAAATATAGCCATGAAGCCGAAAATAGAGTGAAAGAGATCCAAAAGCTACATGAGTATGTGAGAGGAAAGATTGAGAAATCCAATGAGAGAACCAAGGAGAGGGTTGATAAGAAAAAGAGAGATGTCCAATTCAAAGAAGGTGACATGGTTTGGATTCATCTAAGGAAGGAACGTTTCCCTTCTAAACGAAAGTCCAAGCTTAGCCCTAGAGCTGATGGACCATTTAGAGTGAGTGAGAAGGTCAACAACAATGCCTACAAGATCGAGTTTCCAGGAGACTATGGAGTTTTAGCCACCTTCAATGTTGCTGATTTGAGTCCTTTCTATGATGATGAAGAAGAGCTACCAAGTTTGAGGTCAAACTCCTCCAAAGAAGGAGAGGATGATGGAGGTCCATCTAGCTCCATTGATTCCATTGATTCCAAGACCAAGAACATGGTTGCTTGTGTGCTTAGGGATGTGCTGAATTCCCTAAATACTATTGAGTCCTTTAAGTCCTTTGAAAGTGTCCTTAGCTTAGTTAATTAATTATTGACGAAGTGAACTATCTTTTGTTGCTTTAATAGGGAGTCTAATTAATAATATGTACTCTTAGTTAAATTAATGTTATATTAGTTTAACAAGGAAAGTCTTAGTTGAGTTGTATTTTCATTTTTTGTAATTAGAAAGTCAACTAGGGTTGTTTCATGAAGTATGGACGAGTGAAGACTTGAGGAGCAAGGAAAATGGCGCCTAGAATCCAAGATAAAGATCAGCCATGAGAAAAGATAGAAAAACATCTATCTTAACCATAAAATGGGCGGCCAAGCACAAAGAATCAAGGAAACAGAATCATTTTCTCTCCAAACTCTATCTTAGACGCCTAACTCTATCATTTTGGGTTTGGTTTCCTACTTTGAAGGGAAAATGATAACAACAAGGGAAAAGATAAGCTTTAAGCTTCCAAAATGAAGGAGGATAAGCAAGGGACGGCCTCAACCCTAGTTAGGATAGGTTTTTAGCTTAATTAGTTTAATTATTATTTTTATTTTCAGCAATTATCTTGTAGAGAGTCGAGGACATGTATTTAAAGGGCACAAGTCATTAATAAACACATTAGACGTTTTATACCTTAAACTTTCGAGTATTATTTTGCTTTGATTAATTCACAATTAATCTAGGCGCCTATGCTAGCTTGATTTTAAACTTGAATCAAATGGTGTTCTTAGGACCTTATTTTAACTTAGTGGTGAATCTGTATCTAAGTTATCTTAAGTAAAGCTTACTATCCGTTCTTTAATTCATAAAAAAACCTATTCTGCCTAGAGCATAGCAAGAATATAACAAGGAGTTAGGCCAAAAATACGATTTTGGGCCCGAGGAACAAAGAACGAACGCGAAAAATCGGACTTTGATATTTTCAGCTTCTTAGATCACTAACCCCTTAAAAATGGTAAAAAAAAACATGTCAGGCTTTCGAATCGCTCAAAAATGTTATCCGAGCTACGAGTTTCGCCTAAAATACAATTTGTGCCCCCACAAACAAAACCGACCCGAAAAATCGGACTTCAGATTTTTTAGCTTCAGAGCGCTTGAACCCCTTCGAAATGGTAAAAAAAAACATGTCAGGCTTCAGAATCGCTCAAAAAATCTATTTGTCCTAGAGGTTAGGCCAAAAATACGATTTGGGCCCCCACGAACAAAGGACGAACGCGAAAAATCGGACTTCGATATTTCCAGCTTATGAGATCACGATCCCTTAAATATGGTAAACAAAAAACATGTCAGACATTGGAATCGCTCAAAAATGTTATCCGAGCTACGAGTTACGCCTAAAATACAATTTGCGCCCCTTAAAACAAAGAACCGACGCGAAAAATCGGACTTCAAATTTTTTAGCTTCAGAGCGCTTGAACCCCTTCGAAATGGTAAAAAAAACATGTCAGGCTTTGGAATCGCTCATAAATGTTAGCGAGCTAAGAGTTAGGCCAAAAATACGATTTAGGCCCCCACGAACAATTAACCGATGCGAAATATAGGACTTCAAAATTTTCAGCTTTTGAGCGCTCGAATCCCGAAGAAATGGTAAAAAAAACATGTCAGGCTTTGGAATCGCTCAAAAATGTTATCCGAGCTAGGAGTTAGGCCAAAAATACGATTTCGGCACCCACGAACAAAGAACCAACGTGAAAAATCAGACTTCAATATTTTCAGCTTCTGAGATCACGAACCCCTTAAAAAGGGTAAACGACCTTGTCAGGCTTTGGAATCGCTCAAAAAAGTTATCCGAGCTAGGAGTTAGGCCTAAAATACGATTTGGGCCCCCACGAACAAAGAACTAACACGAAAAATCGGACTTCAAAATTTTTAGCTTATGAGCGCTCGAACCCCTTAGCAATGGTAAAAAAATATGTCAGGCTTCGGAATCGCTCAAAAATGTTATTTGAGCTACGAGTAAGTCAAAAATACGATTTTCGCCCCCACGAACAAAGAACAAACTCGAAAAAGCGGACTTCGATATTTTCAGCTTATGAGATCACGAACCCCTTAATAATGGTATAAAAACATGTCAGGCATTGGAATCACTCAAAAATGTTATCCGAGCTAGGAGTCACGCCTAAAATACAATTTGGGCCCCCAAGAACAAAGAACCGACGCGAAAAATCGGACTTCAAAATTTTTAGCTTTAGAGTGCTTGAACCCCTTATAAATTGTAAAAAAAACATGCAGGCTTTGGAATCTCTCACAAATGTTATCTGAGCTAGGAGTTAAGCAAAAAATACGATTTGGGCCCCCACGAATAAAGAACCGACGCAAAAAATCTGACTTCAATATTTTCAATTTCTGAGCTCTTGAACCCCTTAGAAATGGTAAAAAAACATGTCAGGCTTTAAAATCGCCCAAAAACGTTATCCGAGCTACTAGTTAGGCCAAAAATACGATTTGGGCCCCCACGAACAAAGAACGAACGTGAATATTGGACTTCAAAATTTTCCGCTTCGAGCTCAGGGACCCCTTCAAAATGGTAAAAAAAACATGTCATGCTTTGGAATCTCTCAAAAATGGTATCCGAGCTAGGAGTTAGACCTAAAATACGATTTGGGCCGCGCCCGAACAAAGAACTAACGCGAAAAATCGAACTTCAAAATTTTTAGCTTCGAGTGCTCGAACCCCTTAGCAATGGTAAAAAAATATGTCAGGCTTTGGAATCGCTCAAAAATGTTATCCGAGCTAGGAGTGATGGAGGTCCATCTAGCTCCATTGATTCCAAGACCATGAACATGGTTGCTTGTGTGCTTAGGGATGTGCTGAATCCCTAAAGACTATTGATTCCTTTAAGTCCTTTGAAAGTGTCCTTAGCTTAGTTAATTAATTATTGACTAAGTGAACTATCTTTTATTGCTTTAATAGGGAAGTCTAATTAATAATATGTACTCTTAGTTAATTTAATGTTGTATTAGATTAACTAGGAAAGTCTTAGTTGAGTTGTATTTTTATTTTTTGTAATAAGAAAGCCAACTGGGTTGTTTCATGAAGTATGGACGAGTGAAGACTTGAGGAGCAAGGAAAATGGCGCCTAGCAAGGAAAATGGCCCCTAGAATCCAAGATAAAAATCATCCATGAGAAAAGATAGGAAAACATATATCTTAACCATAAAATGGGTGGCAAGGCACAAAGAATCAAGGAAACAGAATCATTTTCTCTCCAAACTCTATCTTAGATGCCTAACTCTATCATTTTGGGTTTGGTTTCCTACTTTGAAGGGAAAATGATAACAACAAGGGAAAAGATAAGCTTTAAGCGTCCAAAATGAAGGAGGATAAGCAAGGGACGGCCTCAACCCTAGTTAGGATAGGTTTTTAGCTTAATTAGTTTAATTATTATTTTTATTTTACGCAATTATCTTGTAGAGAGTCAAGGACATGTATTTAAAGGGCACAAGTCATTAATCAGCACATTAGACGTTTTATACCTTAAACTATCGAGTTTTATTTTGCTTTGATTAATTCACAATTAATCTAGGCGCCTATGCTAGTTTGATTTTAAGCTTGAATCAAGTGGTGTTCTTAGGACCTTATTTTAACTTAGTGGTGAATCTGTATCTAAGTTATCTTAAGTAAAGCTTACTATCCGTTCTTTAATTCATAAACAAACCTATTCTGCCTAGAGCATAGCCAGAATATAACAAGGAGTTAGGCCAAAAATACGATTTTGGGCCCGAGGAACAAAGACTGAACGCGAAAAATCGGACTTCGATATTTTCAGCTTCTTAGATCACTAACCCCTTAAAAATGGTAATAAAACATGTCAGGCTTTGGAATCGCTCAAAAATGTTATCCGAGCTACGAGTTTCGCCTAAAATACAATTTGTGCCCCCACAAACAAAACCGACCCGAAAAATCGGACTTCAGATTTTTTAGCTTCCGAGCGCTTGAACCCCTTCGAAATGGTAAAAAAAACATGTCAGGCTTTGGAATCACTCAAAAATATTATCCGAGCTAGGAGTTAGGCCTAAAGTACGATTTGGGCCCCCACGAACAAAGAACTAACGCGAAAAGTCGGACTTCAAAATTTTTAGCTTCTAAGCTCTCGAACCCCTTAGAAATAGTAAAACAACATGTCAGGCTTCAGAATCGCCCAAAAATGTTATTTGTGCTAGAAGTTAGGCCAAAAATACGATTTGGGCCCCCACGAACAAAGAACGAACGCCAAAAATCGGACTTCGATATTTCCAGCTACTGAGATCACGATCCCTTAAAAATGGTAAAAAAATACATGTCAGGCAATGGAATTGCTCAAAAATGTTATCCGAGCTACGAGTTACGCCTAAAATACAATTTGCGCCCCCAAAAAGAAAGAACCGACGCGAAAAATCGGACTTCAAATTTTTTAGTTTCAGAGCGCTTGAACCCCTTCGAAATGGTAAAAAAAAACATTCCAGGCTTTGGAATCGCTCAAAAATGTTAGCGAGCTAAGAATTAGGCCAAAAATACGGTTAAGGCCCTCATGAACAATTAACCGATGCGAAATATAGGACTTCAAAATTTTCAGCTTTTGAGCGCTCGAACACCTGAGAAATGGTAAAAAAAACATGTCAGGCTTTGGAATCGCTCAAAAATGTTATCCGATCTAGGAGTTAGGCCAAAAATACGATTTCGGCCCCCACGAACAAAGAACCAACATGAAAAATCGGACTTCAATATTTTCAGCTTGTGAGATCACGAACCCCTTAAAAATGGCAAAAAACCATGTCAGGCTTTGGAATCGCTCAAAAATGTTATCCGAGCTAGGCGTTAGGCCTAAAATACGATTTGGGCCCCTACGAACAAAAAACTGACATGAAAAATCGGACTTCAAAATTTTTAGCTTATGAGCGTTCGAACCCCTTAGCAATGGTAAAAAAAACATTTTAGGCTTCTGAATCGCTCAAAAATGTTATTTGAGCTACGAGTAAGTCAAAAATACAATTTTCGCCCCCACGAACAAAGAACGAACTCGAAAAATCGGACTTCGATATTTTCAGCTTCTGAGATCACGAACCCCTTAATAATGGTAAAAATACAAGTCCGGCTTTGGAATCACTCAAAAATGTTATCCGAGCTAGGAGTTACGCCTAAAATACAATTTGGGCCTCCACTAACAAAGAACCGACGCGAAAAATCGGATTTCAAAATTTTTAGCTTTAGAGCGCTTGAACCCCTTAGAAATTGTAAAAAGACATGTCAGGCTTTGGAATCGCTCACAAATGTTATCCGAGCAAGGAGTTAAGCAAAAAATACGATTTGGGCCCCCCACGAACAAAGAACTGACGCAAAAAATCGGCCTTCAACATTTTCAGTTTCTGAGCTCTTGAACCCCTTAGAAATGGTAAAAAAACATGTTAGGCTTTTAAATCGCCCAAAAATGTTATCCTAGCTACGAGTTAGGCCAAAAATACGATTTGGGCCCCCACGAACAAAGAACGAACGTGAAAATCGGACTTCAAAATTTTCCGCTTCTGAGCTCAGGAACCCCTTAAAAATGGTAAAAAAACATGTCATGCTTTGGAATCGCTCAAAAATGGTACCCGACCTAGGAGTTAGACCAAAAATACGATTTGGGCCCCCTCGAACAAAGAACGAATGCGAAAAATCGGACTTATAAATTTTCAGCTTCTGAGCTCAGGAACCCCTTAAAAATGGTAAAACAAACATGTCAGGCTTGTGAATCGTTCAAAAATCCGAGCTAGGAGTTAGGCCAAAAATACGATTTGGGCCCCCACGAACAAAGAACCAACGCAAAAAATCGGCCTTCGATATTTTCAGCTTCTGAGATAACAAACCCCTTAAAAATGGTAAAAAAAACATGTCAGACTTTGGAATCGCTGAAAAATGTTATCCGAGCTAGGAGTAAGGTAAAAAATACGATTTGGGCCCCCACGAGCATAGAACCAACGTGAGAAATCGGCCTTCGATATTTTCAGCTTCTGAGATCACGAACCCCTTAAAAATGGTAAAAAAACATGTCAGACTTTGGAATCGCTGAAAAATGTTATCCGAGCTAGGAGTAAGGTAAAAAATACGATTTGGGCCGCAACGAACAATTAACTGACGCGAAAAATCGGACTGCAAAATTTTCAGCTTCTGAGCGCTCGAACCCTTAAAAATGGTAAAATAAAAGGTCAGGCTTCGGAATCGCTAAAAAATGTTATCCAAGCAAGGAGTTAGGCCTAAAATACGATGTGGGCCCCCACGAACAAAGAACCAACGCGAAAAATCGGCCTTCGATATTTTTAGCTTCTGAGATCACGAACCACTTAAAAATAGTAAAAAAAACATGTCAGGCTTTGGAATCGTTGAAAAATGTTATCTGAGCATTGAGTTAGGCTAAAAATTCGATTTGGGCCGCAACGAACAATTAACTGACTCGAAAAATCGGACTTCAAAATTTTCATTTTTCTGAGCGCTCCAACCCCTTAGAAATGGTTAAAAAACATGTCAAGCTTTGGAATCGCTCAAACATATTATCCGAGCTAGGAGTTAGGCCAAAAATACGATTTGGGCCCCCACGAGCAAAGAACCAACGCGAAAAATCGGCATTCGATATTTTCAGCTTCTAAGATCACGAACCCCTTAAAAATGGTAAAAAAAACATGTCAGGTGATGGAGGTCCACCTAGCTCCATTGATTCCAAGACCAAGAACATGATTGCGTGTGTGCTAAGGGATGTTCTGAATTCCCTTAAGACTATTGAGTCCTTTAAGTCCCTTGAAAGTGTCCTTTAGCTTAGTTAATTAATTATTGACTAAGTTACTATCGTTATTGCTTTAATAGGAGTCTAGTTAATAAAATGTACTCTTAGTTAATTTAATGTCATATTAGATTAACTAGGAAAGTCCTAGTTGAGTTGTAATTTCATTTCTAGAAAGTAGAAAGTCTAGAGGGTTACAAAATGGAAGCATGGACGAGTGAAGTAAGAAAATGGCGCCTAGGGTTTACTAGAGATAAGGATAGGAGGGAACTTCTATCTTTACATAAAATGGGCGGCCAACTTCTATCTTATGCATAAAATGGGCGGCCAAGCTACAAGGATCAAGCAAAAGGAATCATTTTCCCTCCAAAGCTCATCTTAGGCGCCTAACCTAATCATATTAGGGTTTGGTTTCCTACTTTGAAGGGATAAGTGAGAACATCAAGGAAAATGGTCAAGATGGCGTCAAAAATGAAAGAAGATCGACTTCAGCCGTAGTTAGATAGATTTTTAGCTTAATTAGTTTAATTAATTTTATTTTCAGCTTTTATCTTTTAGAGAGTCAAGGACATGTATTTAAAGGGGACATTTTCAGTTGAATAAAATCATTAGACGTTTTATACCTTAAACTTTCGAGTTTTATTTTGCTTTGATTAATTCTCAATTAATCTAGGCGCCTATGCTAGCTTGATTTTGAGCTTGAATCAAGTGGTGTTCTTAAGTCTTTAATTTGACTTAGTGGTGCATTTGTATCTAAGTTGATTTAAGTAAAGCTTAAACTATCATTCTTATTTCATAATCAAACCGATTTTGCCTAGAGCATAGCCAGAATATAACATTAAGCTTTAGAATCGCTAAAAACTGTTATCCGAGCTAGGAGTTAGGCCTAAAATACGATTTGGGCCCCCAAGAACAAAGAACTAACACGAAAAATCGAACTTCGATATTTTCATTTTCTGAGATCACGAACCCCTTAAAAAGGTAAAAATCCATGTCAGGCTTCGAAATCGCTCAAAAATGTTATCCGAGCTAGGAGTTTGGCCAAAAATACGATGTGGGCCCCCACGAACAAAGAACCAAAATCGGCCTTTGATATTTTCAGCTTCTGAGATCACGAACCCCTTAAAAATGGTAAAAAATAACATGTCAGGCTTTGGAATCACTCAAAAATGTTATCCGACCTACTTCCTCTGTTTTTTTTAATCGCTACACTTTCCTTTGTAGGAAGTTTAAAATTAATTGCTGCATTTCTCCTTTTTCCTTATTAGTAACTTTTTCTCTCTCTCTCCTACCACTTTTTCTTACACACTTTTACTCACTCACCAAAGTTTTGCCTAGGAGTCCGTGAAATGAGAAGTGTAGCGATTAAAAAAAACGGAGGAAGTAGGAGTTAGGCCTAAAATACAATTTGGGCCCCAACGAACAAAGAGTTGACGCGAAAAAATCGGACTTCAATATTTTCATTTTATGAGCGCTCGAACCCCTTAGAAATAGTAAAAAAACATGTCAGGCTTTGGAATCATTCAAAAATGTTATCCGAGCTAAGAGTTAGGCCAAAAATATGATTTGGGCCGCCACGAACTATTAACCGACGCGAAAAATCGGACTGCAAATTTTTCATCTTCTGATCGCTCGAACCCTTTGAAATGGTTAAAAAAACATGTCAAGCTTTGGAATCGCTCAGTTAGGCCCAAATAGTAAAAAAAATGGTAAGCTTTCAATACTTTGAGCTTATGAGATCACGAACCCCTAAAAATGGTAAAAAATCATGTCAAGCTTTGGAATCGCTCAAAAATGTTATTCGAGCTTGGAGTTAGGCCAAAAATACGATTTTGGCCGCCTCGAACAATTAATTGACGCGAAAAATTGGACTGGAAAATTTTCCGCTTCTGAGCGCTCGAACCCTTAAAAATTGTAAAAAACATGTCAGGCTTCGGAATCGCTCAAAAATGTTATCCAAGCTAGGAGTTAGGCCTAAAATACGATGTGGGCCCCCACGAACAAAGAACCAACGCGAAAAATCGGCCTTATAAATTTTAAGATTATGATATCACGAACCCCTTAAAAATGTTAAAAAAACATGTCAGGCTTTTGAATCGCTCAAAAATATTTTCCGAGCTTGGGGTTAAGCCAAAAATACGATTTGGGCGGCAATAAACAATTAACCGACGCGAAAAATCGGACTTCAAAAAATTTCATTTTTTGAGCGCTCCAACCCCTTTGAAATGGTTAAATAACATGTCAAGCTTTGGAATCGCTCAAAAAAATATTATCCGAGCTAGGAGTTAGGCCAAAAATACGATTTGGGCCCCCACGAGCAAAGAACCAACGCGAAAAATCGGCCTTCGATATTTTCAGCTTCTGAGATCACGAACCCCTTAAAATGGTAAAAAAAACATGTCAGGCTTTGGAATCGCTCAAAAAAGTTATCCGAGCATGGAGTTAGGCCAAAAATACAATTTGGGCCGCAACGAACAATTAACCGACGCGAAAAATCGGACCTTCAAAATTTTCATTTTCTGAGCTCTTCAACCCCTTAGAAATGGTTAAAAACATGTCAAGCTTTGGAATCGCTCAAAAATATTATCCGAGCTAGGAGTTAGGCCAAAAATACGATTTGGGCCCCCACGAGCAAAGAACTAACGCGAAAAATCAGCCTTCGGTATTTTCAGCTTCTAAGATCATGAACCCCTTAAAAATGGTAAAAAAAACATGTCAGGCTTTAGAATCGCTCAAATTTGTTATCCGAGCAAGGAGTTAGGCGTAAAATACGATTTGGGCCCCCAAGAACAAAGTACTAACACGAAAAATCGAACTTCGATATTTTAATCTTCTGAGATCACGAACCCCTTAAAAAGGGTAAAAATCCATGTCAGGCTTTGAAATCGCTCAAAAATGTTATCCAAGCTAGGAGTTTGGCCAAAAAATACGATGTGGGCCCCCACGAATAAAGAACCAAAATCGGCCTTTGATATTTTCAGCTTCTGAGATCACGAACCCCTTAAAAATGGTAAAAAATAACATGTCAGGCTTTGGAATCACTCAAAAATGTTATCCGACCTACTTCCTCTGTTTTTTTTAATCGCTACACTTTCCTTTCTAGGAAGTTTAAAATTAATTGCTACACTTCTCCTTTTTTCCCTTATTAGTAACTTTTTCTCTCTATCTCTCTCCTACCACTTTTTCTTACACACTTTTACTCACCCACCAAAGTTTTGCCTAGGAGTCCGTGAATTGAGAAGTCTAGCGATTAAAAAAAACGGAGGAAGTAGGAGTTAGGCCTAAAATACAATTTGGGCCCCAACGAACAAAGAGTTGACGCGAAAAAATCGGACTTCAATATTTTCATTTTCTGAGAACTCGAACCCCTTAGAAATAGTAAAAAAACATGTCAGGCTTTGGAATCATTCAAAAATGTTATCCGAGCTAAGAGTTAGGCCAAATATATGATTTGGGCCGCCACGAACTATTAACCGACGCGAAAAATCGGACTGCAAATTTTTCAGCTTCTGATCGCTCGAACCCTTTGAAATGGTAAAAACAAACATGTCAAGCTTTGGAATCGCTCAGTTAGTCCCAGATAGTAAAAAAAATGGTAAGCTTTCAATACTTTGAGCTTATGAGATCACGAACCCCTTAAAAATGGTAAAAAAACATGTCAAGCTTTGGAATCGCTCAAAAATGTTATTCGAGCTTGGAGTTAGGCCGAAAATACGATTTGGGCTGCAACGAACAATTAACCGACGCGAAAAATTGGACCTTCAAAATTTTCATTTTCTGAGCTCTCCAACCCCTTAGAAATGGTTAAAAAACATGTCAAGCTTTGGAATCGCTCAAAAATATTATCCGAGCTAGGAGTTAGGCCAAAAATACGATTTGGGCCCCCACGAGCAAAGAACTAACGCGAAAAATCGGCCTTCGATATTTTCAGCTTCTAAGATCATGAACCCCTTAAAAATGGTAAAAAAAAACATGTCAGGCTTTAGAATCGCTCAAAACTGTTATCCGAGCAAGGAGTTAGGCGTAAAATACGATTTGGGCCCCCAAGAACAAAGTACTAATACGAAAAATCGAACTTCGATATTTTAATCTTCTGAGATCACGAACCCCTTAAAAATGGTAAAAATCCATGTCAGGCTTTGAAATCGCTCAAAAATGTTATCCAAGCTAGGAGTTAGGCCAAAAATACGATGTGGGCCCCCACGAACAAAGACCCAAAATCGGCCTTTGATATTTTCAGCTTCTGAGATCACGAACCCCTTAAAAATGGTAAAAGAAACATGCCAGGCTTTAGAATCGCTCAAAAATTTTATCGGAGCTAGGAGTTAGGCCAAAAATACGATTTGGGCCCCCACGAACAAAGAACCAACGCGAAAAATTAAACTTAAAAATTTTCAGCTTCTGAGAGCTTGTACCAATTAGAAATGGTAAAAAAACATGTCAGGCGTTGGAATCGCTCAAAATGTTATCCGAGCTAGGAGTTAGGCTAAAAATATGATTTGGGCCCCAACGAACAAAAAACCGAAGCGAAAAATTCGAATTCGATATTTTCAGCTTCTGAGATCACGAACCCCTTAAAAACAGTAAAAAAAACATGCCAGGCTTTTGAATCGCTCAAAAATGTTATTCGATCTAGGAGTTAGGCCAAAAATACGATTTGGGCCCTATCGAACAAATAACCGACGCGAAAAATCGGACTTCAATATTTTCATTTTCTGAGCGCTCGATGATGTAAAATCAGACATAGAAGACCAAGTGCCAGAGGTGTTACTCAGTACAAATCCAAGCATGGATACAACTTGGTTACTTGGCCCTTGCTTAAGCTCTAATGTAACGGTTTTACACAACGAAGGTTCCGTTACTTTGCGGAACAATTTGGTTTAACTAACCAAGCTTAAAGGAGGAATTAAGGTGGTTTAGTCAAGCAAGTAGCTCTATTAATGATTATTTTAGTCCTAACCTTACTTAAGGTGCTAAACTAATCATGATTAAGCTTAAACAAATTCAGCTGAAATTCCTTCCTTCATTCCTACAGTTTTGTTAGGCTTTTTGGTGATGTCATGCTTGATTATCTATGCTCCTATGATGATTTGCAGATTCTTACACATGCTTAGGTGAGGTATATGGCTAAGGGATCCAATTAGAAGCTTTCATTTAAGAGAAGCAAAGGTTTTAAGTGGACAGCAGCAAATCTACCCAGAATTGTGTGATGGCTGCGTTTTTGTAAACTGATCTGGGAAGCAGCGATTTTTGACCCAATTGCTGCAAACTTCACATGGTTGGATGCCTCTTGATGTTTAGGACATGATCCCATTGGTTTGCAGCCATTTGGAACCGCCAATAGGGAGAAAGAACCAGAAAGGTGGAAGGTGGCCAATCAGAATTTTCCAGTTTTCTTTATTATGAATTTCTTATGTATTTTTCTTATTTCTTTGTATCTTAGGACTGTTCTAAGACCTTATTGCAGTAGCATAACATGTTATTAAGTCTATTTAAGGAGGAGGAAGCCTTAGGAGCAAAATGTACTTGACTTTTGATTGAATGAAAAACCGTGTGTTTTCTTAAGCATTAAACCGAGTGTTTTCTTTGCTTAATTTGAAAGAGTAACTTGGGGGAGCAATCTACAAGTTCTCAACCACGTTTTAGTAAGATTAAGAGCTAATCTTTCTCTTATTAAGACACCCTTAGTATTTAGGTTTGTGAGTTAATCCTTCCTAAACACTAAAACAACCGAATTTAAGTAAAAAAGAGCTAATCTTACTTACTTATTTTCACTTATCCATTTCAATTCATATCACTCGAACCTTAGATTGATTAGGTTAGAGTAGCCAGATACATCATACTCTCCTTCTTGGAAAAAGATTCGTCCTCCAATCTTGTTGTTGAATTTGGATCTTAAGATGAAGAAAATTTGAAGACATGTCCCCCTTTCTTTAGATACATGTTAAATTCCAAGCTTTTCTTTTTCATCTTCACAACCTTCTTTTCCATGTACTTCTTTTATCACTTGATTGCTCTCTTCGTCTTTTGGATTTAAAGGTGTCTCTTGTGGGCCACCACCAATAGGTTGTTCGACTTCTTTCTCTTCAGTTTCGTCTGCATGGGGTTTTCCTTCATTTGACCTAGTCTCCTTGACATCTTCAATCTCTTCATTGAATAACATGAGTTGGTGGAGATCTTTCTCCTTCGATGGGAACCTTCTACTAAGGTTTGAAGTTGTTGATTACAAAGTTCAAGTTCCTTCTTCATACATGAATTACAAAAGCAATCCTTTTGATAGAATTTGACAAAACATCTTCTTCAGCTCTCTTCTCAACTTACTCCAAGTGGCAATCTTTTGTTTTCCATCTCTTCTCCTCTGGGCTTTCAAGTCTTCCCACCATCCTAAAGCATTATTTATAAGAGTACTTGACTAGTCTATACAAATCATATTGATAAAGATCATACCTTTCACAGACTGTATCAACTTTGTGGAGTCATCTTTTAAATTTGAATGGACAAAGTGAACCATCAAATTTAGGTATTTAAAGGCGTTCAGGGATATCATATATAGGACCCATTGTTTAAAATTGGAACACTCATAGAAAGCTCCTTGCTGGCTTGAAGGATTTTCGTTAGTTTTGCATCTCTTACGAAAAAACAACCCAGATTAAGACTAAAACGAACTCCGATTAGTCTCAAATTTTACCACTAGAAATGATATGATTGCTACTCCAAGAATCACTCAAAATACGAAGTATCTTATTCGCAGTTTAATTTTCAATTCAGTGGCGCCAAATTCGCACCAAATCTGCACGTTTCACAAAAACAGTCTTGAAACTATATCAAATGAACTCTAACTTCTACGAAATTTTAGGAAAGTAAACTAGACTTGAAATAGACCAGTTTAGGCTCAAGAAACTCCCTAAAAAGACGTTTTCAATTGGGAGAACAAGTTGAAACAAAACGTACCAGAAAACTGTTTTTACTCGGATGAACAGAACAGCCAAGAACCTTCCCTTACTCGTCTAGCTCTGATACCACTTGATATGATTGCTACCCCAATGAATTCCAAGTCAAGGAATTTAGGTTTAATTTGCCTAAATCCGAAAACAAGGAACAAAGTAACCGGATATGATAATTAAGACTAACACTCCTGAAAGTTTTAATTAACTCTTAATCTCCCTTAAACCACTTCTTGAATTAAGTAGATTTAACACTCAATAATAATCACTCCCGAAAATTACTACATGGTTGAATATAATTGTGCAAAACAATTAAACTCTTAAACTAAATTTTAACTCAAATAATCTCTTTTTTTATTAATGAAAACAGGCGCCTATATATACTAGACTACTTCTAGTATCATTAGGAAACCAAAATCTATCTAGAAAGCAATTAAATCTTAATCCCTAGAATTTAGGAAAAGATAAAGATAAAAATAAGGAAGATAATCTAATAAGATAAGATAGGGATTTCGGCCCTTTCTATCTTATTTACATGCCTATCTCTTCCTTATCCCTTAGCTAAATCAATTCTTATCTAAAAGGAATTACAACTCAACTAGGACTCATAAATAGAACCGAAAATCAGTAGAAAATTCGGCCCTTTATTTTGCTGAAAATAAATGACTTAATTAAAATAACTAACTATGACCTTATTAACTAGAAAGCAATAAAGATAGGTTGGAGAAGGACTATGCATGATGGAATCTGCATCAAGAAAGATCACTTCTTGAAACCCAAAAAGGACATATTACCCACCTTGAAACTCAAAAAAAAACGGAGATATGGGTAAAAACTTTTGAGTAAAATTTGACTGGTTGGAGGTTTTGTGTTTAGAGTTTGTGTTTGGAATTTCTGGCTAGGATATGTGTTGGCTTTGATACCAAGATGTTATATTCTGGCTATGCCCTAGGCAGAATAGGTTTGATTATGAAAGATGAATGATAGTTTAAGCTTTACTTAAATTAACTTAGATACAGATTCACCACTAAGTCAAATTAAGGTCCTAAGAACACCACTTGATTCAAGCTTAAAATCAAGCTAGCATACGCGCCTAGATTAATGATGAATTAATCAAAGCAAAATAAAACTCAAGGTTTTTTAGTCTATAAACGTTCAATCTCCTTTATTAATGAATTGTGCCCTTTAAATACATGTCCTTGACTCACTAGGAAAATAAATGCTGAAATTAAAACAATTAAAAACTAATTCAGAATATAAAATCTATCTAATTAGGGTGGGAAAGTCTATCCTCTTGCTTGCTCTATCATTATGGACGCCCCTCCCTTCATTTCCCTTGATTTCCTCATTTATCCCTTCAAAGTAGGAAACCAAACCCTAAAATGATAAGGTTAGGCGCCTAAGATGGACTTTTGGAGGGAAAATTGATTCATTTTCCTTGATCTTCTATGCTTGGGCGCCATTTTGAGGAAATGATATAGTTTCCTTGCTCTCCTTAGCTTAGCACGCCCATTTAAGGAAAAGATAGAGATTCCTTCCTATCTTTTCTCTTGGTTGATCTTCTAGGAAACTTCCTTTGAGATAGGCGCCATTTTGCTTCATTTTAGCTCCTTATTCGTCCCATATGTATTATACAACCCTAATGGACTCTCTAATTAACATAAATGAAATTACAACTCAACTAATACTATCCTAGTTAATCTAATATGACATTAAATTAACTAAGAGTATATTTTATTACTCTAGACTCCCTAATAAAGCAATTAAAGATAGTAACTTAGCTAATAATTAATTAACTAAGCTAAGGACACTTTTAAAGGACTCAATGGACTTAAGGGAATTCAGGACATCCCTTAAAACACTAGCAACCATGTTCTTGGTCTTAGGATCAATGGAACTAGATGGACCTCCATCATCATCTTTTTTAAATCTCAAAACTAACCATAACCATTAATTAAATAGACTTATTTAGAACCTTAGATTGATTAGGTTAGAGTAGCCAGATGCATCAGCCCAAATCGTATTTTTTGCCTAACTCTTAGCTCGGATAACATTTTTGAGCGATTCCAAAGCCTGACATGTGTTTTTTTTACCATTTCTAAGGGGTTCGAGCGTTGAGAAAGTGAAAATATTGAAGTCCGATTTTCGCGCTGGTTCTGAAGGTTCGCTTGGGCCCAATTCGTATTTTTGGCCTAACCCTAGGTCGGCGAATATTTTTGAGCTGATTCCAAAGTCTGATATGTTTTTTTACCATTTTTAAGGGGTTCGTGAGCTCAGTAGCTCAAAATATTGAAGTCCCATTTTTCGCGGGGTTGTTTCTTTGTTCGTGGGGCCCAAATCGTATTTTTGGCCTAACTCCTAGCTCAGATAACATTTTTGCGCGAACCAAAGCCTGACATGTTTTTTTACCATTTCTTAGGGGTTCGTGCGCCAGAAGCTGAAAATATTGAAGTCCTATTTTTCACGTCGGTTCTTTGTTCGTGGGGGCCCGAATCGTATTTTTTGGCCTAACTCCTAAGTCGGATAACATTTTTTAGCGATTCCAAAGCCTGACATGTTTTTTTAACCATTTTTGGGCGGGTTCGTGAAAATATTGATGTCCGATTTTTCGCGTCGTTTATTGGTTCAGTGGCCCAATGATATGATTGTTACTCCAACATTCTCAATCAATGAAATCCAAGTCAAGGAATTTAGGTTTGATTTGTCTAAATCCGAAAAACAAGGAACAAAGTAACCGGATATGATAATTAAAACTAACACTCCTGAAAGTTTTAATTAACTCTAATCTCACCAAACCACTCCTGGAATTAAGTAGATTAAACACTCAATAATAATCACCCTGAAAATTACTTAAATGGTCGAACATAATTGTGCAAAACAATTAAACTTTAAACGAAAGTTTTAACTCAAAATAAATCTTTTCTTATTGATATATGTATCGCATATATATACTAGACTACTCCTAGTATAATCGGGAAACCTAAAATCTATCTAAAAAGTATTTAAATCTTAATCCCAAGAATTTAGGAAAAGATAAAGATTAAAATAAGGAAGATAATCTAATAAGATAAGATAGGGATTTCGGCCCTTTCTATCTGTTTGGGCCCTTTTTGGCCACGGCCCACCCAATCGGTGAAATGACTAAAATACCCTTAGGGGCAAATTACCATTTCTACCCCTCATGATTTTTCAGGCTAGAAAGAATAGGTCAGCGCCCACTGACTAAAAGGCTTTCACGACATCACCATCTTCGGCAGATGACGTCACCTCAGTACTACCTATAACTAGTTCTCTCATTTGATCATTTAGGTTCGTTTTCCAGATGAAACAGAGTTATCACAAGCATTATTCTCTCTGACTTCTGAGATCAGATCTGACTTAAGCATCGGAGAGCTCGATCCTGGGAACATCCCCGGGGTAGTTAACGGTGCTCGGTTTTGCAGGTTCTCGGATTCGAAGACCTTGGACTCATTTAAATACTACCCTAGCTGGAAATTGACTTCCCGAATTACAAATTCACTGTGTTTCTTGTGACCCGAAAACAGTCGGCGCCGTCTGTGGGGATCCAAACAAAACAGCTACATTTTCGAACACCATGACACGAGGACAAGGTGATCGCGGTACTGCTGCTCGAAGAACTACTTTTGAGAACGCTCAGACTACTCTACTAAACCAAGGAGAGGTTATCATGGAGGACGAGACTGACGTCCCGGAAACCGGAAGTCAGCAGACATGGCTCTCAAAGCACCACCACCAGCAGTAACTTACTCGGATCTTCGACAACTCGAACTCCGAATGGAAAGACATATGACTACTGTCATGCAACAACTCTGCTCAGTAATGAAGACCCTCAACGACTACCCCCTGACCGAGGGACAGTCCTGGATCAACCACAGGCTCATCGAAGGGCAACTCAGCCAAAAACGTTCCTCAACTGAGCATGTTGTTGGTGGCCCTTCGAGAGAGATACCTGCTGCTTCAAAAGGAAAATCTATCATGTCACCGAGCCTGGATGATGCTCGACATAATACAACAGAACAGATGAGGGGTAAGAACTTCGACGCTCGAGATCATCGAAAAGATAAGAGAACAATCTCAAGGGAGGAATTCGAAGTATACAGTGGCCACACGAACCACAGCACAATCCCACCCCGTGACCAGCTGTCACACTCTAAGAATAGTGAACCCACAACAGATCGAGGGAGCCCAAGGAAGTAGCAGAATCAGGCTTTCTCAAATGGGTTCAGCAATGCCACACAAATCACCATTCAGCCAACACATCATGGAGACCCTAACCTCGGGCAAAGTCAGGTCCTTTTGATAGAGCACTACTCAGGGATCACGGATCCTGCTGACCATCTGGCAAAGAATACAAAGCTCAAATGAGCGTGCAGACGTTCTGTGAGGCGACGTGGTGCCGGTATTTTTCGACCACCCTCAAAGGATTGGCCCTCAATCGGTTCACAAGCTACTGAAGGGCATCATAACCAGCTTCTCTAGCCTCGAAACTCTCTTCTCTCAGCACTTCATAGCAGCAAAACGTCACAAAAAGACTAGTGTTCACCTGATGTCCGTTTGCCAGCAGAAAGGGAGTCCGAAGCTGCTACATCAAGCGATTCAACGAGAGCCATGTCTCCGACCTCAAGGACGGAGTTGCTGTTACGGCTTTGATGAACGGCCTTCATCCTGGACGCTTCAAGTTCGAACTTGCCATGAGAGAGACTCACTTTGGCTGATGCCATGAGACAGGCACGAAAGTACATCCAAGCGTCAAACATCTGTAAGAATGTCAGCAAGAAGGCAACAAAAGGAGAATGAGCCATCAAGTCCGAAGGACTCTGGCAGACAAAGTTAGCAGGGCATCGACCATCTGATGGAGGTCATGACCCCTGTTTCAATGTTAACCGGCGGGAAATATACTTGGACATAAAAGAGAAATCAAGGCTGCTCGACCTAACCCAATCAAAACGTCGAGTTAGCACAGGGACAAAAAGCTGTGGTGGTCACCATAAAGACTGTGGTCACACGACCAAGGACTGTAGGGAACCAAGAAAGCTCTCGACAAGTTGGCTGATGAAGGAAGTTGAATAGATATCTCAAGGAA